>JAOWBW010001443.1:0-37033 GCA_026119855.1 Campanula takesimana
GGCCCCAATGTTACGAATAAACTTGACAATTATTGTTATGTTGTGACTTACGAGAGGTAATGAAGGAAGTACTAGAGAATAGGAAAAAGAAGCAAGATGGGAACGTCAACATGCTAACTCGATCCGGTCGAGTCATAGCAAGCAACCCTTCGACTTCCGCACCAAGCTCCTCTTCTCAAAAGCCGCAAGCTCGCGACACTCCGAAGATCCTCTACTTGTCCAACTCAAGAAAACTCAAGCCAACATCTCTATTTGGGACCTCATCGCATCTCAAAGAACACCGAGATCTTGTCATCCGCAATCTCGATGATACATCAATTTCTCCTCCGATACTACGCTCCGAGGACCTCACGGCAATGATACCGGTCACATTCATTTGGCAACGTCATCACCTTTGCCGATATGGACCTTCCACCATTTGGTTCCGACCACAACGAGGCTATTTACCTCAAGGTATGAGCAAGGGGGAGGCCCATCTCAAGAGTCTTAGTGGATGGTGGTTCCGCACTCAACCTCATGCCTGGCAGAATCATGCGCATACTGGGGCTTAAGGATTCTAATTTGAAGCCTTCTACTCAAGTAATCCGAGGTTATGACAGCACCGCCCGTACAGTTATGGGCATGATCGAAATAGACATTGAGTTTGGGAGCATGGTCATGTCCGTTCCATTCCAAGTGCTTGACATCCCGGCCTCGTTCAACTTGCTTTTGGGTCGACCATGGATTCACAGTTCTAATGCCGTCCGGTCAACTCTCCATCAATGTGTCAAGATCCGAAATGGTGATGAAATGGTGACCGTCATGGCCGAAAACGTCACTATCCACAGGAAAGGTGAGCCCGTCCTCCAAGTTCAGCATGGGTTAACAATAAGGGTGTAAAAAAGCCCGGTCTCAAAATCTTCTCCGATTGTGAGATCCAGAAATCCGAAAGGGAACCAACTCCCATTTCGCCCCGTGAATGGTGGGGAAGGAAGGTGACTATAGAGTCCGAGACAGATTTAGCCTCCATGTTCGAAAAGCTTGCCATAATGAATGAATGCCAAGTCAACGCCATCCATGACACCGTCATCATGAATGAGACTATCAGTGAGATCCCGCCAAGCTCCGAGCCGATCAACAATTGGTATTCTACGAAAGGGCCTGTGGTATCCGAGGAATTCTTAGTCCAAGAAATGGGTTGCATACCCCGCACAGCAACAAAGGAAGAGAGGCTCACACTTACTTTCGAGTCCGAGAGTGTCTCTAATACCCTCACCCAAGAGGATATGGAGGCCATAGCCGAGCGTGTGTTTCCTTTCTTTGCTAATTAAAAATTTGATATTTCTGAGTACCCTGAGATTGCAAATATCATAAATGATGAATTAACTAATAATGAACTTAATGAACAAGTTAATAACGATTCAAATTATGATGAAATAGACCACAAAAACACAACATACTTAAATGAACTTGCTCAACAGGTCCGTAGTCGTGGTGACAATGGTCCAGGGGCTGACGAAGAATTGCATGTTGTTAATCTGGGTACCGACGAAGAGCCAAGGGAAACTAAGATCGGAAGCTTCTTCAAGGGGGACGACAGAGACAGATTGACTGCACTACTACGGGAGTTCGTGGATGTGTTCGCATGGTCATACAAAGATATGCCGGGTTTGTACAGAAAGCTAGCGGAGCACAGAATTCCGATCAGAGAAGATGCCAAGCCGGTAAAACAGAAGCTCAGAAAGATCAAGCCAGAATGGTCTCTGCAAGTCAAGAAGAGATCGAGAAGCTCCTCAGTGTGGGTTTCACAAAGGTTATCGACTATCCGACATGGTTAGCCAACATCGTGACAGTCAGAAAGGCAAACGGCAAGGTTCGAGTTTGTGTGGACTTCCGGGATTTGAACAAAGCTTCCCCGAAAGACGATTTTCCACTCCCTAACATCGACATGCTGGTCGACTCCACTGCTGCCTACGAGGTTTGCTCATTCGTGGATGGGTTCACTGGGTACAATCAGATTCTCATGGCCGAGGAAGATCAACATAAGACAGCCTTCACAACACCGTGGGGTACCTTTTGCTACACAGTCATGCCATTTGGGTTAAGAAACGCTGGGGCTTCCTACCAAAGAGCTGTGACAGACTTGTTCCACGATATGATTCACAAAGAAATCGAGGTCTATGTGGACGACATGATCATTCACTCTAAAGGGACCGATGGTCAACATTTAATCGATCTCCGCAAGTTTTTCGAAAGGCTTCGTCAACACAAGATGGGGCTCAACCCTGCAAAGTGCATGTTCGGGGTTATCCGAGGCAAAGTCCTTGGTTATATGGTCACTGAAAGGGGAATTGAAGTAGATCCCTCCAAAATCAAGGCAATCATTGACATGCCTCCTCCAAAGACGCAGAAAGACATCAAAGGTTTCATGGGCAGACTGCATTACATCAGTCGGTTTGTGCACCAACTCACTTCCATGTGCGAGCCAATCTTCAAGCTACTCAAGAAGAATGTGGCTCTAGAATGGACCGACGCGTGCCAAGAAGCCTTCGACCAAGTGAAGCATTACTTGACGTGTCCTCCTGTTCTAGTTCCGCCGCACAAGGAGAAGCCTCTTTTGTTCTATTTCACTGTCAATGATGAAGCCCTAGGGGCTATGTTAGCACAAGAGCAACGAGAGTCCACAAAGGAGAATTCCATTTATTTTGTCAGTCGCCGATTCCAAGGAGGCGAAAAGAACTACTCTGTCTTAGAGAAGTCATGTGCAGCATTGGTTTGGGTTACTCAAAAGCTCAAACACTATATGGAAGCTTTTTCCGATCAAGCTAGTAGCAAAGGTGGACCCGCTCCGCTATATCTTCGAGAAACCTTTCATGTCAACAAGAATAGCCAAATGGTACTTCATGCTCGCCGGCTATGATATCACTTACGTTACACTAAAATCCGTCAGGGGGGAAGTGTTCAGTGACCAGCTTGCCGAATTCCCGTGTGACGAAGTGAAGGGGGAAGATGTACAGTTCCCCGACGAGCATTTAATTTGTACTGCAACCGAGGAAAATAAGTGGAAACTTTTTTTCGATGGCGCCGCCAATAAACACGGTTTTGGTATAGGAGTATTGCTTGTCGATCCAAAATACATCTACACTCCCATTGCCATCCGTCTGGAATTCGAAGCTACCAACAACATTGCCGAGTACGAAGCATGCATAGCAGGGCTCGAAGCAGCTCTCGAAAGAAACGTCACGGAAATAGAAGTATTCGGCGACTCTTTGCTTTTTATCAACCAGCAATCGGGTAAATGGCGAATCCAAGACCCGACCCTCCAACAGTATGTGTTGGGTTTCGTAGTAACATGCGCAGCGGAATTTAGCATTTAAAATTTAGAAACCCAAAGCCATGGATCCGTTCATATGATTAAATCAAATACAACATAATGAATATAGGAATGACTAACCTTTGATGGCTATTAATTTTCTCTTTGGTCTTGTGGAGATCTTGAAGCTTTATCACGAACAAATCACGAACTTTGTAAGATGATAAAATTCACCCTCTAGCGGTATCCACACTTCGAACGAATATCAAAGGAGCTTCTTTGATCTTGGTTGCTAGACCAAATTGTGAAACACTTTTTCACAATCAAAAGAACTATATGGAATTTATTTTGTGTTTTATTTTGTTCTTCAACCAAGAATGTCTTGGAACAAAATAAACCCTCTCTCAAACTCTTTGAGACTCACAAAATCAATCGTATTGAGTGCTGGCCGAATTTTGTCTTTTATACACAAGTATGACCTATTCCAAATAGGAAACTTGTGTCAAAATCCCAAAATTCGTTTCCTAATCAAATTAGGAATCTGCCACCCGACAGTGCTGTGCGGCCGCCCAAAAACCTCTGTGCGGTCGCACAACATTCTGAAACAAAACTGGTACATTTCTGAGCTAAGTGTGCGGCCGCCCAGTCTATTATGTGCGGTCGCCCACTTCTCAGAAAGTCTAGAATTTCCAAAATTCCAATGTAGTCCTTTTTAAAGATTCGTTCTATTGTGTGTGACCCTCTAGGATTATACTAAGTTGGCAATGGGCTCAAACATGATCCCATAAGATATGATTAGGTTCTAGCAAACCGTCATACCTACCCAAATAGCATAACTAGATACAAGTTCGCATTCCTCTTAGAATATGTCACAATCCCTTTGTCCACGATGTCATTGAACACAAGTCATGGTCAAACAGTCAACTTGTTTTGTTCAATACTTTCTCGATTCCGAATATGTTGATAATCTAAATGACATTGATCCAATCAATTCATTTGAGTCCGGCCGAACATTTCATCAACATCATTCCTACGAGAGGCCCAAGCTTGACATCTCTCCGAGGAGGGACAAATCCATTTAGCTTATTATTCTTCCCTACGTGAATCCGATAATGCCAATCATACCCTTTATAACTACTCGGTTAAAAGTAGCGTTTGAATATGTCAAACATAATGTTCATCAAGTGGAAGACTATAATAACTTCATGTCTAAGGATTAAAATGACATAACTAATATGATATATATGTATGACATAGACCATGACATAAATCTCATAGAGCGGGTCATGTCCAGTACTTTGTTCCAAACAAGTACCATAAATCTAACATGATCATCGCATGATCATTTAGCCTTTATACCAGTGCTTAACAAGTACTAGGGATGGAGATTATTATAAGTAAACATGAACAACAATAATAATCAAAACATCTCTTTATTGATATGAAATAAATGATAACAATTACAACGTTTATAAAACGTGCCTAGGGCACCACTACCAACAATCTCCCACTTGCCCTAGGTCTAATCTTCCATGTATCTAATACCCATGGACCTAACATGACCATCATGTTTAGCTTGTGGAAGTCCCTTTGTTAGCGGGTCCGCAACATTGTCATCAGTAGGTACTCTGCATATATTTACGTCTCCCCTATCAACGATCTCTCGAATGATATGAAAACGCCTAAGTATGTGTTTGGATTTCTGATGTGCTCTTGGTTCCTTTGCTTGAGCAATAGCACATTATTATCGCAATAAAGGTCTATTGGATTAGCAATACTAGGAACCACTTCAAGTTCAGTTATGAACTTCTTAATCCAAACAGCTTCCTTTGCAGCTTCCAATTTGCTTGGAACTCTCTTCCAGCTTACAGCTCCACCATTTAACATAAACACAAAACCCGATTGCGATCGGCTATCATCTTTGTCAGTTTGGAAGCTTGCATCCGTGTAAGCATTTACAACGAGATCATCTTCCATTCCTCCATAGACCAAAAACGAGTCTTTAGTTCTTCTCAAGTACTTAAGAATCGCTTTTACAGCTATCCAGTGATTTTCGCCAGGGTCGGATTGGTATCTACTTGTCATGCTCAAAGCATAAGACACATCCGGCCTAGTACAAATCATGGCATACATGATGGACCCAATTGCCGAAGCATATGGAACATCATTCATTTTCTCACGCTCATCTTTTGTCTTAGGACATTGAGTCTTGCTTAGAGAAACTCCATGTAACACGGGCAAGGTGCCTCTCTTAGAATTTTCCATACGGAATCTTCTAATGACCTTGTCAATGTATGTACTTTGGCTTAAACCAAGTAGCCTCCTTGATCTATCTCTATAGATCTTAATGCCAAGAATATATGCGGCTTCACCCATATCTTTCATTGCGAAGCACTTTCCTAACCAAGTCTTCACAGACTGAAGTGTAGGAATGTCATTTCCAATGAGCAATATGTCATCCACATATAAGATAAGGAATAGCACCATGCTCCCACTAATCTTCTTGTACACACAAGGCTCATCTTCGTTCTTGATGAAACCAAACTCTTTGACCGATTCATCAAAACGGAGATTCCAACTCCTTGAAGCTTGCTTCAATCCATAGATGGATCTTTGCAATTTGCATACCTTAGAATCTTGTTCAAAACCTTCTGGTTGTGTCATATACACATCCTCTTGGAGTTTTCCATTAGGAAAGCGGTTTTGACGTCCATCTGCCATATTTCATAGTCATGATATGCGGCAATGGCAAGCAAAATTCTTATAGACTTGATCATTGCTACGGGTGAAAAGGTCTCATCATAGTCAATACCATGAACTTGCCTATAACCCTTCGCTACAAGCCTAGCTTTGTAAGTATGCACCTTCCCATCCATGTCAGTCTTCTTCTTAAAGACCCATTTGCATCATATGGTTTTTACACCTTCGGGCGCATCAATCAAATTCCAAACTTGATTGTCTTGCATGGATTGCAATTCGGATTCCATGGCTCCAAGCCACTTGTCCGAATCAGGAGAAGACATCGCCTCTTGGTAGGTTGACGGTTCATCATTCTCAATGATTTCTACCTCATTAATATCCGTTACGAGAAATCCATATCTCTCGGGCTCGGATCGTAACCTACTAGATCTGCGAGATGCTTGTGTATTTTGAACAGGTTCCACAACTCCTTGTGGTTCTTGTTCTTGTTCCACTATTGGTTCAATGTTATTTTCTGGGTCTCGAGTTTCTTCAAGATTTATTTTACTCCCACTGATTTCTTTGGAGAGAAACTCTTTCTCTAGAAAGACACCAGTTCGGGCAACAAACACTTTGTTGTCCTCTCGGTTGTAAAAGTAATATCCTTTAGTTTCCTTAGGATATCCCACGAAAATACATTTATCAGATTTTTGTGCAAGTTTGTCTGAGATAAGTCTTTTGACAAAAACTTCACAACCCCAAATCTTCATGAAAGATAGACAAGGCTTCTTTCCGCTCCACATCTCATATGGAGTCTTTTGAACCGATTTAGTTGGAACACGATTTAGTGTGAAAGCAGCGGTTTCTAGGGCGTAACCCAAAAGGATATTAGAAGATCAACTTGACTCATCATTGATCGAACCATGTCTAAGAAAGTCCGATTCCTCCTCTCGGACACACCATTCCATTGTGGTGTTCCAGGTGGAGTCAATTGTGAAACTATTCCACAATTCTTTAGATGATCATCAAATTCTTGACTCAAGTATTCACCACCACGATCTGATCGAAGTGCCTTTATACTTTTGCCAAGTTGTTTTTCTACTTCATTTTGAAATATTCTAAATATCTCAAATGCTTCACTTTTATGTTTCATTAGGTAAACATACCCAAATCTACTATAATCATCAGTGAAGGTTATGAAGTATTGAAATCCTCCCCTAGCATTGCTACTTAATGGTCCACATACATCGGAATGTATCAACCCCAATAAGTCGCTTGCCCTTTCACCCAACTTGGTAAAAGGTGTCTTAGTCATTTTTCCAAGAAGACACGACTCACAAGTATCATATGACTCTAAGTCACATGAACCCAAAAGTCCGTCCCCATGGAGTTTTGAGATACGCTTCTCATTAATATGACCAAGACGGCAATGCCACAAATAAGTATGATTTACATCATTAGGTTTAGATTTCTTATTCACATGATAGACATTATTTTCATTCTTGACATCCAAGATATAAAGGCCATTAAATGAATTAGCAATACCATAAAGCACATCATTTAAATAAATAGAAAATTTCTTATTCTCAATAAGAAACTTAAAACCTTCATTATCCAAACAAGAAATTGAAATAATATTTCTGCTTAAATCCGGAACATAATAACAATTGTTCAAAACAAGAATTAATCCGGAAGGTAAAGTGAGTTCATAAGTCCCTACGGCTAATGCAGCAACTCTTGCTCCATTCCCCACGCGTAGATCTACTTCACCTTCTTTAAGCAGTCTCCTATTCTTTAGTCCCTGCACATTTAGACAAATGTGAGAACCACATCCGGTATCCAATACCCAAGAATCAGTGGTAGAAAGGAGAATATCTATCATATAGATACCTGAAGTCGACGCAGCCTTGCTGCTCTTCTTCTTCTTTTGCTCTTCCAAGAAAGCCTTGCAATTACGTTTCCAATGACCAATTTCTTAACAATGGAAACAAATTGCATCCTTTTGTGTATCGGGTTTTGCCTCAGAAGCCTTGGCAACCTTTGCCTTGCTTATCTTGGGTTTGACAACTTTTGCCTTACCCTTGCCTTTGGCACCAGGCTTCTTCCCATCATGAACCAAGAGCACGGGAGAACCTTTCTCCACAATTTTCATCTCTGCAGTTTTGAGCATCCCATGCAACTCAGAGAGATTCTTATCCATTCCATGCATGTTATAATTCATTACAAACTGATTATAACTTTTAGGCAATGAATTAAGAATGAGATCCGTGGCTAGCTCCAATGGGATTGGATAGCCAAGTTTCTCAAGGTGCTCTACATAACCTTTCATTTTAAGAAAGTGAGGACTCACTTGTTGCCCTTCATTCATTTTGCTAGTAGTGAATGCAACAATGGTCTTGTACCTCTCTTGCCTAGCGTGCTCTTGAAACATGGTTCTCAACTCCACGCCTATCTCATAGGCTTCCAAATGTTCCAAACTTGTTGGAGTTTTGAACACATAGCAGCAAGCATGAGACAACTTACATCTCTAGAATCATTACGATGTTTCTTGTAATTGTCTCTTTCTACCCTAGGGGCAGTAGGCGGTGGTTCAGCGGGGAGAGGCCCATCGAGAATGTACAACTTGTCTTCTTGCCTAAGAACGATTCTTATGCTACGGATCCAATCCATAAAGTTTGTACCCTTCTCTTCGAGCTTATCCTTCTCAAGGATCGATCGCAACGACATTGATTGAGTGTTATTAGTCATTATCTACAAATATGCAAAAATTTCCAAAATTTAATAAGTACCGGTTTTCATTAAAGAGATAAATAATGTATTTTTCAAACAAAATACTCCCACTAAATTATACAACCTTCTTTATACATCCAATGTATAGTATAATTTAAATGGGTTGAGATCCCGCTTTAATCTAATTTTGAGTACGCTTTGGCGCACCGCTCAAAATTAAATCAATTAGGTAGACAACTCTTGTCAATCATATCTCATATGACTCTCAGTTATTTTCATGAGATTCTTTAAGAAATCCAATTTCAAAAAGCATGTTAAATCTCATCTTTGCCTTAAGCCCAAAACTGTTTTGACGCTTAATTAAGTCCAACCATTTTAAACGCATAGGAAACTCTTATTCACTCATCTTGCTCAAACATGAATAAAATCAATGCACCTCGCTTTGGCGAGCCCACATAAATTACTCATGTATAAACAAGTGTTTTAATCATGGTATGGCAAAAGGACTTAAAACTTTCTTTGAAGGTTCATCACATATAGCATATAACACATTTATGAGCACATAATATAAACATGTTACACATCAAGTTTAGCCACTAAATTAATCTCCATTAATTTAAGCATGATATTTATGTGTCATTAGTTTCTCTATAATTATGAGGATGAGACTATTTCAACTTTGGTCATTATCTCCAAATTAAGACAACAAGAAGTGCGGTCGAACTAAGCCATTAGGCAACCATAATCCCGCACTAATTCAAGAAACCAAGAAAGTAGTCCATGTGGCCGAAACTAAGCAATAGATGGTCTCGATGAACGTAGGCCAATTGCATTCACAATTCCACATGGATCTCCAAACTTTGAATCAAGAACTTTGTTTCTCAATTTTAGCAATTATGAACTCTTCATAATTCTAACTTCGTTTCATCTTTGAAACTTTGATTGCGATCAAGTTTAGGAAACACAATCTCGATGAACGCAGATTAGCCATCCAAACCTTGAACCAATCTTAGAATCACAAGACTAAAACAAATAGGAAAATCAAACCCCAAGATCCACACACAAACCAACTACCCAAAACCTATTCCAGATCAGCAGGTCTGGATTGGTTCTGTTACTGGTTTCGTTGAACCTCTCGAAAATTCCAAATTCTGATTTTTGAGCAAAATCAGACATTCTGATCTTGGCGTGCGGCCGCCCAAAAAGACTTGTGCGGTCGCCCAAAAACCGTGCGGTCGCCCAGTCTCTTCCGTGCGGTCGCCCGGTACAATCAGAATGTGCAGAATTTTAAGTTCGAAAATTTTATCTCAAAATTGTTTTTCCCCGATTATTAAAACTTTGATCCAATCAAAAATTAATAATCAACAATTCTGAATCCACCATAATTTATTTATTGCGATTGAATCGTGCGATTAAAGTTGCAAAACAATAAACCACATAAAATCACATAACACATAAACATCACATATTCCAATATTCATATCATGCAAGGCACATAAACAATTTATATACACATAACATGATCTAGGTATTGAAATAATCAACATGAACGGGGCTCTGATACCACTGTTGGGTTTCATAGTAACATGCGCAGCGGAATTTAGCATTTAAAATTTAGAAACCCAAAGCCATGGATCCGTTCATATGATTAAATCAAATACAACATAATGAATATAGGAATGACTAACCTTTGATGGCTATTAATTTTCTCTTTGGTCTTGGTGGAGATCTTGAAGCTTTATCACGAACAAATCACGAACTTTGTAAGATGATAAAATTCACCCTCTAGCGGTATCCACACTTCGAACGAATATCAAAGGAGCTTCTTTGATCTTGGTTGCTAGACCAAATTGTGAAACACTTTTTCACAATCAAAAGAACTATATGGAATTTATTTTGTGTTTTATTTTGTTCTTCAACCAAGAATGTCTTGGAACAAAATAAACCCTCTCTCAAACTCTTTGAGACTCACAAAATCAATCGTATTGAGTGCTGGCCGAATTTTGTCTTTTATACACAAGTATGACCTATTCCAAATAGGAAACTTGTGTCAAAATCCGTCCAAAATTCGTTTCCTAATCAAATTAGGAATCTGCCACCCGACAGTGCTGTGCGGCCGCCCAAAAACCTCTGTGCGGTCGCACAACATTCTGAAACAAAACTGGTACATTTCTGAGCTAAGTGTGCGGCCGCCCAGTCCATTATGTGCGGTCGCCCACTTCTCAGAAAGTCCAGAATTTCCAAAATTCCAATGTAGTCCTTTTTAAAGATTCGTTCTATTGTGTGTGACCCTCTAGGATTATACTAAGTTGGCAATGGGCTCAAACATGATCCCATAAGATATGATTAGGTTCTAGCAAACCGTCATACCTACCCAAATAGCATAACTAGATACAAGTTCGCATTCCTCTTAGAATATGTCACAATCCCTTTGTCCACGATGTCATTGAACACAAGTCATGGTCAAACAGTCAACTTGTTTTGTTCAATACTTTCTCGATTCCGAATATGTTGATAATCTAAATGACATTGATCCAATCAATTCATTTGAGTCCGGCCGAACATTTCATCAACATCATTCCTACGAGAGGCCCAAGCTTGACATCTCTCCGAGGAGGGACAAATCCATTTAGCTTATTATTCTTCCCTACGTGAATCCGATAATGCCAATCATACCCTTTATAACTACTCGGTTAAAAGTAGCGTTTGAATATGTCAAACATAATGTTCATCAAGTGGAAGACTATAATAACTTCATGTCTAAGGATTCAAATGACATAACTAATATGAGATATATGTATGACATAGACCATGACATAAATCTCATAGAGCGGGTCATGTCCAGTACTTTGTTCCAAACAAGTACCCATAAATCTAACATGATCATCGCATGATCATTTAGCCTTTATACCAGTGCTTAACAAGTACTAGGGACGGAGATTATTATAAGTAAACATGAACAACAATAATAATCAAAACATCTCTTTATTGATATGAAATAAATGATAACAATTACAACGTTTATAAAACGTGCCTAGGGCACCACTACCAACAGTATGGTCAGCACCTAGAAGAGTTGGTTGAACAATTCCAAGCGATCACTTTCAACTACCTGCCAAGGGATAAAAATCGCTTCGCCGATGCACTGGCCACCATAGCTTCATTAGTCGAAATGTCCAAAGGGAAAATGGTGAAGCCTTTCAAAATTTCCCGAAGGAACAGTCCGGCGTACTGCATAAGTGTCGAGATCAACGAGGTTCAAACAAACTCTCCGTGGTATTTGGATATCATTAATTTCCTCAAAGATGACACTTATCCCGAGAATAGCAATAAGAAGTCTCAAGCGGCTCTGCAAAGGCTAGCCTCTCGGTACGTACTGATTGGGGACCGAGTCTACAAAAGGCACCACGACGGGATCAATCTCTTATGCGCCAATGAGGCCGAAGCTCAAGAGATAATGTGTGAAGTGCACAAAGGAGAGTGTGGATCCCACATGAATGGGTTTATGCTAGTCAAGAAGATACTCCGCATTGGTTACTGTTGGAGCACTATGGAACGAGACTGTATCGAGAAAGTCAAAAGGTGTGCCAAGTGCCAATTCCATGCTAATCTGCAACATGCTCCACCCTCGCAACTTTACAATATGGTCACACCTTTGCCTTTCTCTTGTTGGGGGATAGACATCATCGGTAAAGTCCATCCTGCCGGAAGCAATGGGCAGTCATTCGTCCTAGTGGCCGTCGACTACTTCACAAAGTGGGTCGAAGCACAAGCCTATCGGACCCTCAACGCCCAGAAAGTGGCCGAATTTGTAAAGATTAATATCATGTACCGATACGGCGTGCCTCATGAAATCATTTCCGACAACGGCTCTCACTTTGAAAAGGAAATGGATGCACTTTTGGTACAATACAAGATCACCAAGCACAAGTCATCTCCTTACCGACCCCAAGCAAATGGCGCGGTTGAAGCAGCAAATAAAACCATCGAGACCATCGTCAAGAAAATGGCCTCAACAGGAAGGGATTGGCCCGAGAAGCTACCATTAGCATTGTGGGGCTACCGCACATCAATACGTTCAGTAACAGGAGAAACTCCTGATGCATTAGTCTATGGTTCTGAAGCCGTACTCCCAATCGAACTTGAAGTCCCATCTCTACGGGTCCTCCTCGAGAATCAAGTCAACGAGGTCGACTGGATGCAAAGTCGATATGAACAGCTAGCCTTACTCGACGAGAAAAGGCTAAGAGCACTCGAACGCACAAGGGCGTATCAGCAAAGGATGGCAAGAGCTTTCAACAAAAAGGTGAAGCCTCAAAACATCAATGTGGGAGATTTGGTCTTAAGACAACTTCCTCCTAATGCCATGAATCCCCTGGGGAAATGGGGACCCCGATGGATCGGTCCGTACGTGGTCAAAAAGATACTAAGCGGCGGTGCATTCCGACTCGTGGATTTAGATGGTGACCAGCTGCCAAAGGAGGTCAACCTCGACAAGCTCAAGAGGTTCTATGCTTAATAAACAAAGACCATAAAAAAAAAAAAAAAAAAAAAATCGCTCGCTAGGTTGAAAACCCGCAAGGGCGGCCTAGGCAAAAATTAGAGCACGTGCAAAAAAGAAGCCCGATAGATTGAAAACCCGAAAGGGCGGTCTAGGCAAAAAACAGGGTGCACACACAAAAAAAATGGTCTTTGTTTGTTGAACTACGGAGACCTGAGCCTCCCAACTGGAGGAACGTAGGCAACCTTCGGGTGCGGTCTAAAACATATCAAAAATACCCAATTCACTTCAAATAACAAGATGCAATTTTTATTCATCCAATGAGTTGTTCAAGCCATTACAACTGATTTATTGAGCAACAAAAGATATCAAAACATTAAATCCTAAAACAAAGTGGTCTAATTTAATTGCAATCTCTTAGGGTACTAAGAAAAGTCCAACTTTCTCTTAGCCTTCAAAGGACCACCCGATCGTCTCTCAATCCTTTTCTTCTTGGATAACGGAGGAGCACTAATACGCACCGAAACCTTGGCTATATCCTTTGTTATGTGTTTATTTCCGCTGCTATCTGATATATGATAATTGCTATGTGTTATGTGATTTATTATTGACTATTGCATCATAGCATGTCATGTAGTTGCATTAGTAACTTATTGAGATTTATCTCACCCCCTTCCTTTTATCTTTGTTTTTCCTTAACCCCCCCCCAGGTGCTAAGGATTAGTCTCGCTGATCACGAGAAAGAGGACGTTGAGTGTGGATACATTCTTTTGGGGAAAGTTGTTATAGGTTGGTTTACATTATATAAATGTGTAACCTTTTTGGGATAGTTGTACCAAACAATGACGTCATTAAGAACTGTACATTTATATTCTGTTGGGCATAAACTTGTGGAAGTTTATGATAGTTGTATTTGGTTATTATCAAACTTGGATTTGTAAAACTTTGGATCATCACCTTTTGGTATCAAATGGAATTTTTAACTTTGGTATTTCACAGTGTTGGTTTTAGAGTCGACGTCCAGCTCGTGATCTCGGGCCAGCGGGGTTCGGGGCCGCGACAGTTGGTATCAGAGCTATGGTTTGGCTCTAAGTATAAGTCTAGGTGGACTAGTATGACCTAGGAGGGTAGTAGTGTGCGGAGTGATTAACGGTTGATGTTTTATGCAGGTACTTGTTTACAATGGTTCGTAGAAGGAGTGGTGAAGGTAGTACCGGTAATGCAAATCAGAATGATACAAGGGATGAAGCCCGTGCCAAGTTTCAAGGCATGTTCGAGGTGGCCATGAAGGCCATGCATGATCAAGGTCCGAGGGTAGAACAAGCACCACCCCGCTACGGATTGGAACAATTTCTAAAGTTGAAACAGGTTGAATTCAATGGGGAACCCGATGTAAGGAAAGCTGAGTTATGGATAGAGTCGATGGAGAAGATTTATGAGGTATTTGGTTGTACGGATGAGGAAAAGGCCCGGTTCGCGGCTTACAAACTTGTGGGAGCCGCTGAGCATTGGTGGAAGGGTGTTAAAGCTAGTTGGGATGATACTCACACGGTGTAAGCGTGGGAGTTGTTTGTTCGCAAATTCAAGGAACATTTCATTCCGGTTGTTGTTCAAAACCGAAAGGAGATCGAGCTGCTCAACCTGGAGCAGGGTTTGTTGTCTATAGCACAATACTCGGCTAAGTTCACAGAATTAGCCTGGTATTGTGACTATTTGGTGAGGACCGAGGAACAAAAAGCTATGAGGTTCATTCGGGGATTGAAGACCTCCATCCATACTCAACTTATTTCCCAACCGATTGTGACCTTCCAAGATGTGGTAGATCGAGCCTACTTGATTGAACAGGACATTGGGGAACACAAAAGGAAAACCGAGGTTGTGGGTAAACCGGGAAGCCATGCTAAATCTCAACCTCAACACCGTTCCGATAACCGAGGTAACTTTGGGGGACAATCTCAGTTCTGAGGGCAACCGATCCCAAGGAACCCGGGTACCACTTCCGGGAACCAAGGGAACCAAATTAGGAGGCTTTGTTCGTATTGTCAAAAGGAAGGTCATTCAGAGGACCGGTGTTGGAAGAAGCAGGGAAGGTGTACCAATTGTGGTCAAATGGGTCATTTTGCAAGGGATTGTACTAGAGGCAGAGGTCAACCGACTGGGGTAGGAGCTGGGGCTCCACAGGGTCAGAAAAGGGATGCTACGGAAAGCCAAGGTCCAAGGGAAAGTGTTTGCAATGAATCAACAACAAGCCACAGATGATCCCACAGTTATTGGAGGTATTATTTCTATATCTAGTATGAGCGCACGAGCGTTAGTAGATCCAGGATCATCTCATTCATACATTTCTGTGCAATTTGCTTCCATGTTAAATGCAGCATTCGAGTCTTTACCATACGTACTAGAGGTGTCGACCCCTATAGGAGAATGCTTGATTTCTGATCGAGTCTTTCGTGCTTGTGATGTGGTTATTTGTGGTCGTGTCCTTTGTGCGGATTTGATAGTTCTTCCTATCCAAGACTTTGATGTCATTTTGGGTATGGATTGGTTGAGCAAGTTTCATGCTTCCGTTGATTGCCGTAAGAAAACTGTTACTTTTTCTATTCCCGATGTGCCTAAATTTGTGTTTGAGGCTAGTCCTCTGAGTAGAAAGGTTCGCTTAATTTCTTATATGAAAGCGAGAAAATTATTGCATAGTGGTTGTGAGGGGTATTTAGCTAGTGTTCTTGATACTAGGAAGGAATCCCCTAGTTTGGATAGTGTTCGGGTAGTTCGGGAATTTCCCGATGTTTTCTCTACCGAGTATGATATGCCTCCCGATCGTGAGATAGAATTTTGTATAGATCTTTTGCCGGGTACGGCTCCGATTTCGAAAGCACCTTATAGGTTGGCTCCCGCAGAGTTGAAGGAATTAAGGTTCAATTGCAAGAGTTGCTTGATCGAGGGTTTATCCGCCCTAGTGTTTCCCCATGGGGAGCACCAGTTTTATTTGTACGGAAGAAAGACGGTTCCTTGAGATTGTGCATCGACTACAGAAAGTTGAATCAGGTTACGGTGAAGAACAAGTATCCTCTACCTCATATTGACGATTTATTTGATCAGGTTACGGTGAAGAACCAGTTTTATTTCGCACTCGTTATGGTCATTATGATTTCTTGGTTATGCCGTTTGGGTTGACTAACGCGCCTGCAGTATTTATGGATTTGATGAACCGGGTTTTACATCCCTATCTTGACTCGTTCGTGGTGGTCTTTATTGATGATATACTCGTCTACTCTAAATCCCAAGAGGAGCACGAGCAGCACTTGAGGACAGTTTTATCCGTTCTTGAGAGGGAGAAATTGTTTGCGAAGTTTAGTAAATGCAAATTTTGGCTCGAGAAGGTGTCATTTCTGGGTCATGTGATTTCTAAAGACGGGATTTCTGTGGACCCATCAAAGATTGAAGCCATAGTGGATTGGAAGAGACCTGAATCAGTGACAGAGATTAGAAGCTTTCTGGGTTTAGCCGGTTAGTACAGAAGATTCATAGAAGGGTTTTCGAGGATTGCTACTCCAATGACTCAGTTGACCCGGAAGAATGTCCCGTTTGAGTGGACCGAGAAATGTGACAAGAGTTTCGAGGAATTGAAGAAGAGGTTGACTACCGCACCGATCTTGACTTTACCTAATGGGAGCGATGGCCTAGTGATTTATAGTGATGCTTCGAAAGAGGGTTTGGGTTGTGTTTTGATGCAAAATAGGAAGGTGATTGCCTATGCTTCGAGGAAGTTGACCCCTAGTGAGGACTCAGATATGGAGTTAGCCGCGGTAGTCTTTGAGTTGCACAAATGGAAGCATTACCTTTATGGAGCGAAGTTTGAAATTTTTACCGATCACAAGAGTTTGAAGTACCTTTTTTCCCAGAAAGAGTTAAATAATAGGCAGTGCCGATGGATGGAATTGTTGAAGGATTATGATTGTACGGTTTCTTATCATCCGGGGAAGGCGAATGTGGTAGCCGATGCGATTAGTAGAAAGTCTTATGTGGCCTCGATGATGGTTCGAGAATGGAAAATGCTTGAGGATGTGCGAGATTGGTCTCCTCGTGAATCGAGACATGGGGCTATTTTTGCAAATATTTGGGTATCTCCGACCCTAATTCAGAGGATAAAGGAAGCGCAGAAAGAAGATCCCGAGTTGGTGAAGATAATGGGTAAATTGAAGGAAAATAACTTCGAGGATTTTTCTATGAGTTCAAATGGAGTGTTGACTTTCCGTGGTCGTTTGTGTGTACCCGATGTTGGTGGAATAAAGAGGCAAGTTTTAGATGAGGGTCACAAATCGAGATATACTATTCATCCGGGTAGTACGAGATGTATCAGGATTTGAAGAAACACTTTGGTGGAACAACATGAAGAGGGAAATAGCCGAGTATGTTTCGAAATGTTTAACTTGTCAGCAGGTCAAAGCCGAGCATCAGAGACCCGCGGGACTACTTCAGCTGTTAGAGATTCCCGAGTGGAAATGGGAGCATGTGACTATGGATTTCGTCACGGGACTACCTCGTACCCGTAGGAAGTATGACAGTGTTTAGGTAATAGTGGATAGATTGACCAAGAGCGCACATTTCTTGCCTATTGACATCAGATATTCGATGGAGAAGCTTGCGACCCTTTACATTGATGAGATCGTTAGATTGCATGGGGTTCCGGTTAGCATTGTGTCAGATCGAGACCCGAGGTTTTACTTCTAGATTCTGGAAGGCGTTTCAGTAAGCTTGGGGTACAGATTTGCGATTCAGCACAGCTTTTCACCTCAGACCGATGGTCAATCCGAGAGGACCATTCAGATTTTGGAGGATATGTTGCGAGCTTGTTCGATAGACTTTTCCGATTCTTGGGATAGACACCTACCGTTAGTAGAATTCTCTTACAATAACAGTTATCAGGCTAGTATCGAGATGGCACCGTATGAGGCCTTGTATGGAAGAAAATGTAGATCGCCTATCTGTTGGGATGAGGTCGGTGAAGCCAAGATCGTGGGTATTGATTTGCTTCGAGATTCGGTTGAGAAAGTTAGAGTTATCCGGGATAGATTGAAAACAGCCCAGAGTCGACACAAGAGCTATGCAGATAACCGAAGGCGAGATCTTAGTTTTCAGACCGGTGATTTTGTGTTCTTGAAAGTGTCTCCGAAGGTGGGTATCCGAAGGTTGGAAAAAAAAGGCAAATTGGCTCCGAGGTTTATTGGCCCGTTTGAGATTTTGGGAAAGGTTGGACTTCTAGCGTATCGTCTTGCGTTACCGCCATCTTTAGACCGGTTGCACAACGTGTTCCATGTTTCTATGCTTCGGAAGTATGTACATGATCCTTCTCACGTGTTACCGAGGATACCGGAGGATATTGAGCCCGATATGACTTACGAGGAACGACGGTTCGGATTTTAGATGCCAAAGTTCAAGAGTTGAGGAACAAAAGCATTGCGTTGGTTAGAGTTCTTTGGAAGAATCATATTATCGAGGAGTCGACGTGGGAGCTCCGAGATGAGATCGAGAGAAAATATCCGTGGCTTTTTAATTCGGATAAGTCTCGTTAAAATTCGGGTCGAATTTTCTTTAAGGGGGAGTGAATGTCACGACCCGAAATCTAGGCTCTATTTTATTGGTAATAAATAATTATTATTTATTTATTTGCTTATTTATTTATTTAAATTATTATTTATTTAAATATTTATGTGTGCATTTTATGTGTTATATTAATTTATGCCTAGCATTTTATTTGGGCCATTTGTGTTATTGTAGAAGAGTTGAGTCTTATTTGTTAATGGGGAGTTTATTAGTAAAGGGTAGTAGTAAGGGAGGGGTCTAAGTGTAAGATTTCAAATAATCATCTTCTCCCTACTCCCTCCCTCACCTCCCTCACCCTATCACCCTCACTCACACTCCACCCCCATCTCTCCCAGCACAAACTCTCTCTCTCTCTCTCCATTGGGTAAGTTTTTCTTCTCTATCTTCTCTCTTAATTTTCTTCCTCTTCCTCTCATTATTTCTCATTTCTTAAAATGTGAAAGATGTTTAGATCGTCGATAGGATTGTTGGAAGCCAAAAATATTTGAAATCCATCAACTTTGAGAAAATCCGGGTAAGTTGCTTTTCCCCCATTTTTATGCTAAAATGTTCATATCATGTTTATATTATGCTTGATGTGTTATATTTGAAGTTTGGTTGAGTTTGGAATTTATTTGGAATTTATTTTGACTTTTGGTCAAAAATGGTGATTTTAGGAATGTTGGGTTTGAATCTTGACCTTGGTTGATGAATGGTATTATTTGAGTCCCCATTCTAGTTATAAGTTGTTTTGGGTTCATCTTCATGCTTGGTGGAAGGTTGATTATGTTTGATTTTGATTGTTATATGAAATGGGTAAGAAAAATGGTAGAAACCCAGATTTTGGCCGGAATTTGCCTTTCCGGGCAAGGAGGCGCGCGCACCCTTATGACCCTCTTGAACAAAGACCTTCTGTTTCTAGGAGGCGCGCGCACCATCCCATAGGAGGCGCGCGCACCCTCTCCTCCTCCAATGTTGATTTTCCTTCTGATACAAGGAGGCGTGCGCCCCCTTTTTGTTGAAGCGCGCGCACCCTCATCCCTTGAATTCTAGCATGACCTTCTGATCATATGAAGCGCGTGCCCTCTTCCCGATGAAGCGCGCGCACCCCTCCCTCCCCTGTTCCAAATTGTTTTCTTTTCGTGCTATCGTCTGAAAGTCATAAATCTTTCGTCCGAACTCCGTTTTAGGCGTATAAGCTATCGTTTTAAAGCTCTCCTTGAGCTCTTCGAGATGAGTAAGTAGTTTTGGTTGTGTTCTTGAGTTAACTGATTCCTTTGTGAATGTAGGTGGTATGGGACTTGATTAAATTATTAATTGGAATTATGAAGCACTTTTATGATGCGCGTTTGTTCAATTCATCTTTTGGTGATTAATTGGAATGATTCCCTACTTTGGAATCAATGGTTGTTTATTGTGCTAGTATTTTATTACTTAGCCTTTACTTGAAAGTCCAGCTGGTATTTTGTGTGTGTTTGGGCGATGCAAAACATTATGACGGCACAGCCAAGTCCATTGTGATGTTGACCATTGTTTTGCCCCAATTATTACCCTCCTCCAGATTGGCCTTGGATGTGAGAAGAGCTAGCTCCTTTGTGTGCATTTAGCTTTACTTGGAGCATGACTTTGTGGCATGTCTCCCGTCCCTTGTGACACTTCATTTGGTTATTGATTCCGGTACCGGGGATTTCTCTTCAGCTTTCATGCTATTATGAAGATGATGATTTGTTGATTATTGAAGCTGCGCAGCGACCTTTATTTGGTTTATCAGTTTGGGAAAACCTTGGCTATATCCTTTGTTATGTGTTTATTTCCGCTACTATCTGATATATGATAATTGCTATGTGTTATGTGATTTATTATTGACTATTGCATCATAGCATGTCATGTAGTTGCATTAGTAACTTATTGAGATTTATCTCACCCCCTTCCTTTTATCTTTGTTTTTCCTTAACCCCCCCCAGGTGCTAAGGATTAGTCTCGCTGATCACGAGAAAGAGGACGTTGAGTGTGGATACATTCTTTTGGGGAAAGTTGTTATAGGTTGGTTTACATTATATAAATGTGTAACCTTTTTGGGATAGTTGTACCAAACAATGACGTCATTAAGAACTGTACATTTATATTCTGTTGGGCATAAACTTGTGGAAGTTTATGATAGTTGTATTTGGTTATTATCAAACTTGGATTTGTAAAACTTTGGATCATCACCTTTTGGTATCAAATGGAATTTTTAACTTCGGTATTTCACAGTTTTGGTTTTAGAGTCGACGTCCAGCTCGCGATCTCGGGCCAGCGGGGTTCGGGGCCGCGACAATTTTGCCCGGGAAAGATTTCTTGGTGACTGAGTTTTGGCACCAAAAACATCTCTCTTTCACCTATAAAAACCCCCCTTTACCTCCATTTTCAAGGACCTTGGACCTTGGGCTCTCAATCTTACATTCTCAATAAGACACTAAAATTTCACACTTACAAAGCATTTCCAAAGGATTTCTCCAAAGAATTCATCAAGAAGTGTTTAAAGTCTCTTGAAGTCTAGGTAAAGTTATTTCTTTCCTCTTCTTAACTTCATCTCTTTTCTCTTCCTTTTTGTTTTATCAAAGTGCAATCACCCAAATCATTTTGGGACATAACTCTAATGATCACCTCATCTCATTGTGTCACGACCCGAAAACCCGCCTCTATTTTCGTAGTAATAAATATTTAATTATTTATTTATTTATTTAAATTATTATTTAATTAATAATTTATGTGTGCATTTTATGTGTTATAATAAATTATGACTAGCATTTTATTTGGGTCATTTGTGCTAGTGTGGTATTAGTTGGTCTTAGTTGTTAGTAGAAAGTATTAGAGTTGGGTAGTTAGTGGGGAGGGGGCCTAAGTGTAAGTTTTTCATAATAATTCCCCCTACTCCCTCTCTTTTCCCTCACCTTTCACCTCACCATTATTTTTCATTCCCAGCCATCTCTCTCTCTCTCCATAGCTTTTGGGGAAGGTAAGTTTTCTTCTCTCCTTCTCTCTTCTTTTTAGTCTTCTTCCTCTCATTGTTTCTCATTTCTCATAAAATGAATCTTGTTTAGATCGTCGATAGGATCGTAGGAAGCCAAAAATATTCGAGTTCCGGCAACTTTGAGAAAATCCGGGTAAGTTGCTTTTCCCCCATTTTTATGCTAAAATGTTCATATCATGTTTATATAATGCTTGATGTGTTATATTTGAAGTTTGGTTGAGTTTAGAATTTATTTAGAATTTATTTTGGGTTTTGATTAAAAATGGTGATTTTGTTGAATGTTGGGATTTAATCTTGATTTTGGTTGTTATATGAGTTCTTTTAGACCATATTGCTCTAGTACCTTAGTATGCTAGTTAGGGTGTTGGATTTGGTTTAATTTTGGTTTGGGGTTGAAAATGGAAGAACCCAGTTCATCCCTCCCGATTTCCAGCAGACCAGAGGGTTGGGCGACCGCCCAAAATATGGTGGGCGACCGCACATCTATCTGAAAGGTTTTGTTCTTGTTTTGATGGCTTCTTGTGCGACCGCACAGACTCGAGTGGGCGGCCGCACAGAACTCTGAAGGCTTTCATTTGTTATGTTGTGTGATTGAAGAATGCGTTTTGGTCTACGTCTTGGGTGTCCTTCTTGTCGACCTTAGTGAAGCATTGTAGTGCACTCTAGTGATAGAATTGGGTCCCTTGTGATTAAGTTTGTGTTGTGAAATTTAGTTTTATGTTCTTTAATAATTTTGGGTTACTTGGGTTTTAGAGGCATATGAATTGAGTTTTCTTGTCTTTAAATGTTAGGATAGAAGTATATATAGGTACTCCTAAGTTTTAGAACGAAAGGAGTGAAATTTGGAGCTAAAACATGGATTTTTCATAATGTCCGGCCGAACACTTTAGAAAAATTGTCCGTTTTACGTTCAATCTTCCGGAGACCATAACTTCTTCGTCCGGACTCCGTTTTAGACGTGTAAACTATCGTTGGAAAGCTCTTTTCGAGTACTACGTAATGGTTCTATTGGCCGCATGTTTCCAGATCATAATGGTTGTATTATTGTTGAGGTTTAAGATCAAGGTGTAGTCTCGGTCTAGGTTCCGTAGTACTATTCTAGTTGACTTAGTTGGGCACCGTAGAACACTTTAGTTGTCGCGACCCCAACCCCGCGGGCCCGGAGTACGCGAGCTGGACGTCGACTTCAAACCAAAACTCTAAAATATATAAGTTAAAAATTTCATTTTATACCCAAAAGATTTTAACACAAGGTTTTACAAATCCAAGTTTAAATCAACGAAGTACATCTAACATAAGCTCCACAGCTTATACCCAAAAGAATAAAATATATAATTCTTAATGACGTCAATAATGGTAAAACTATCCCCAAAGGATTATACATTTAAATAATGTATACCGATCCATAACAACCTGCCCCAAAATCTCAAACCTCTCGACGTCCTCCTCGATCCGCGAATCCTAATCCTTTTCCTCCTGGGGGGGGGTTAAGGAAAAACAAAGATAGAAATAAACGGGGTGAGATAAAATCTCAGTAAGTTACTAATGCAACTACATGACATGCTAATATGCAATGACTAATAGCAATTAACATAAGACAGATAGCAGCGGAATAATAAGTGACATGCTGTCGAACAGTAACATCCAATAACCAATCATAAAAGAGTCCAACAACGATAAACGAGATTGCTCATTGAAAGCCGAATAACATTGACCATAAAAACATGATGATTTCATGATAAGGCACATACCAAACACATCCTAAAGATGATACTCACAAGTTACTCATTAAGAGTACAACCCAAACGGTCGCTCACACACAGTATAACGACTATTACTAAGATGAACCTAAATGTTTACTCATGAAGATGTACTAAGACTATCAACTCCCTATATTTATACACCTAGAATTCCAAATAGGAAGTCCGAATGAATACACCATAAAGAACTAATCAAAACCACAGGTACCCAATCACCATATCACGCTTTATATTCGTTCATAAACGAACCATTCTCACACCCCCAAACGAACACAAAAGGTTACACCTATTCATACATGATCACAAACGGACCAAACCCAACACTTTAGTGTTCCAAAACAACCCTCTAGATACTATAGGATATCGCCTAAAACCTAGACTAAGTCTTATCCTAAAATCAATCCGATCAGTAAATTAGCTTTCAATTAAATGGTCTCAAGGTATGAAATCCTCACTTATATCACAAAGATGATCAGAACAACTCAACACGGTCACTCAAATGGATTTGCAAAACTTGATCACAAAGGATTGATACAACTCCTCTTACCCTCAAACCACACCAATAAATCCCGAAGTATAAAACTTAGAACTTAACTAAACGACCTGTCCCATCTTTTAGTACTCGAAGAGAGCTTCGAAACGATAGTTTACACGCCTAAAACGGAGTCCGGACAAAGAAGTTATGGGGGAAACAGTTTTAGAAGAAAAGGGAAGAATATATCAGAGTCCCAGCTTGGCACGACGTGCCTAAGAAAGTGGCACGACCGTGCCAAACATGACGAGAGGAAAGTGAATATTGGCACGACCGTGCAAATAAAGGGGCACGACTGTGCCAGAAGAACAATGCCCAGATTTCTTCATGGTTCATACATACCCGAAAATGGCACCCAAACCCACAAAATTCTTACCGTTTCTCAAATACTCAAAATCAAGACTTCCATAAGCATAACAATGAACCAAAACAACTTATAAGCTTGAATAGGACCAAAAATAACACATCTAGAAACCCAAATCAAGGTTTAAATCCCAACCTTCATATAATCACCATTTTTAACAAAAATCCAAATAAATTCCAAATAATTCCAAACTCAATCAAACTTCAAATATAACAACTAAAGCATTATATAAGCATGATATGAACAATTTCGCATATTAATGGGGGAAAAGCAACTTACTTGAAAATAATGAAAGTTGACGGAATTCGAATATTCTTGATTCTACGCGATCCTATCGACGATCTAAACACATTTCATGTTTTAAGAAGTGAGAAATAATAAGAGGAAGATGATGGAAATGTAGAGAGAAGGTAGAGAGAAACTTACCCTTTCCATGGATAGAGAGAGAAAATACTGGGAGAGATGAGAGGGAGAGTGAGGGTGAAATGAGGGAGGAGAGGGGAAAAGAGGCAGTAAGTAGGAGGATTAGAGGATTTACACATTGACCCCTTCCCCTACATACTAACACAATAATCTTACACTCCCCACTAACAACTAAGACCCAACACTCCACACTAGCACAAATAACCAATTAAGTGCTAGGCATAAATTATATAACACATAAGATGCACACATAAATATTTAAATAATAATAATTTAAATAATTAAATAAGCAAATAAATAAATAATAATTATTTATTACTAATAAATAGAGCCTAGTTTTCGGATCGTGACATTCACTCCTCCTTAAAGAAAATTCGACCCGAATTTTAACGAGACTTACCCGAAAGACCAAATAGCTACGGATACGATAGTTCCTCCATTTCTCAAATTCCTCATTGTCCAATCTAACCACTACAAGGTAACCTTAAATAATGCTCACGATAACACCACCTCTCGAACCGAATCATTCCATCATTATCTTCATTACTAATCAAAATTCATACTCAAAATCGAAGAATTCGAATTATTTCCACGCATAATTCTCGAGAATCTCAAACTCACTCTTATTCATAACCTTCTACACCGCAAAGGTACTTCCATTTGTAAATCGCCTACTTAGTGTTATTCCCCAGAAATTCAAAACACATACCATCTCGAGTTTAGTTAGCTTTTAAAATATGAAAGGCTAAAGAAATTTTCCATCCCCATAATATTCACAAGGCTATATCTCTAAGGATTCCCATTATAGTGCTCTCACTCTAGGCAGCACCTTAAACTAGAGGTGTAATGTAAACCCAAAATTTTAATACAAAATGTTCACTTAAATCTACGCCATAATATCATCGTCATAACTTTCCAATCCTTGAAAGCCTAAAATAATTACGAATACTCAATAGTCCGAAAGATGATCTAAATTTTATCTTCAAGGGATTTCTCTAGCTCCCTTTTTAGTTAATAACCTGTGCTCATATACCCAAGGAAATCAACAAATCTCAAATCCTCAATAGCTAACCCAAGTTAGTCTTTCACGCATACCTTTATTAACTAATGATAATTAGGCTCAATAGTACTACCATCATAATAAACCAATTAGCTAGCAACGTTCCAACTGACCCAATACCAATCATGATATTCCTTAATTATGCCCAGTATTGATACTCCACTTCCTTCACATACCCTTGATCCATTTCGGGAAACGCCACCAAGAAGGGATTTAGAACCATAGAACCACTATCTAACCAAAATTTCAAAATGCCTTTAACAAAATCGAGAAATTATTACTCTCCCAAAATGTACTTAGTCCTTTCTAACTTAACACGCTTACCACCATTAATGATCATAACTCCTACAACAAACTCATCATCCAATACAAATCGTACACCTCTCCATACTAATCCATTCCGATACATTCACGGAGATGTACTAAAAGTAAACAAAATTTCTTAACAAGAAACCCTCGGTTGAATCCTCAACTTTTACAACTCAACCGTTACAATATAGATATTGCTCTAATTATCAGTACTACAACCTTGTACCACAACAATGCAATTTAACCCCAAGCTTCTCCTTAAACACTAGGTACTATTCGGAAGAAAAATGAAAATCTTACGAATGATAAATACACCCAACAATTGACCGAACTAAATACTCGGATTTCAATTAAGAAAAGATAGGTATAACTCTACCCAAAGGAACGTCTCAAACAGTTTTAAGAAATTAGGAATGGGAATATAACAATCTTCCTACAACAATAGACTAAAGCAATAGTAACATCAAAATCTTGTAATAGCAACATGGCTAATTTAGCAGGTGAGACCTAACCATACTTAAGCACATCATAAGCACATAAGACTTCATCAGATACCCTATACTCCTCCATAGGAGTAGACACCTACAACACATAAGTCAAAGACTCAAAAGAAATAAATGCAACTAAATGCACAGAAACATATGAATGCAATGATCCTAAAATGCACGCGCTCGCTCTCTCGACGCAATATAATACCTTCTGAAACTGATTAGTCACCCGCTGAGTGCTGATTGATTGCAAATACTCTACCCGAAACCTTGGGCTTCCCCAAAGCATCCCTCTTCTGACCCTGCGATATTCCAGTTCCTGTCCCCGATGACTGAACTCTAAACCTCGGACAATCTTTAACAAAGTGTCCCAACTGACCACACTTCACACATTTTCCTTGCTTCTTCCAACACTTGTCTTCTGAGTGTCCTTTCCTCTGACAGCAGCTGCAGACTTTCCCATTTCGTGTCCCCTTATTAGAACCTTGATTTCCTACTGTTGGTTGCCCTTGAAGTTGCCTTCTGAATCGAGTTTGCACTCCAGAATTACCTCTGTTATCCGAATGTTGCTGTTGTGACTTACTCTGCCCTCCTTGCTTACCCGGGTTAACCACCTCAGTCTTCCTTTTGTGTTCCCCAATATCTTGCTCAATCAAATAGGCTCGATCCACCGCATCCTGAAAAGGTTGAATTCTTTGGGCTAAAAGTTGAGTCCTAATAGCTGTCTTCAATCCCCTGATCAATCTCATCGCTTTCTGCTTCTCGGTCCGCACAAGGTATTCACAACACCTGGCTAATTCTGTGAACTTTGCTGAGTACTGTGCTACTGACATCATGCCTTGCTCCAAGCTGAGGAACTCGATCTCTTTCCGGTTTTGATTCACTAGAGAGATAAAATGATCCTTGAATTTCCTCACGAACCACTCCCAAGTATATGGTACAAGAGTCGCATCCCAACTGGTCTTCAGTGCTTTCCACCAATGTCCCGCAGCCCCCACGAGCTTATAAGCTGAAAACAGAACCCTATCCTCATCGGTGCAACCAAAGACATCGTAGATTTTCTCCATCGATTCTATCCATAGCTCGGCCTTCTTCGCATCAGGCTCACCGTCGTACTCACTTGGTTTCAACTTCAAGAACTGCTCCAACCCATATCGCGGAGGTGCTACATGATCCTCTCTCGGCCCTTGGTCATGAATTGCTTTCACGGCCGCTTCAAACCTGTCCTGGAACATTGCACGGTTTTCTTCCCGTAGACCATTCTGATTCTGAGCCCCACTAGAACTTTCACCCGCTCTTCTTCTAGCCATCACAAACAAATACCTGCATAAAATACTCATCGTTACTCACTCCGAACCCATCTACCCTCCTAGGTCATTCTAGTCCACCTATACTTATACATATAGCTAAACCATAGCTCTGATACCAACTGTCGCGGCCCCAACCCCGCGGGCCCGGAGTACGCGAGCTGGACGTCGACTTAAAACCAAAACTCTAAAATATAGAAGTTAAAAATTTCATTTTATACCCAAAAGATTTTAACACAAGGTTTTACAAATCCAAGTTTAAATCAACGAAGTACATCTAACATAAGCTCCACAGCTTATACCCAAAAGAATAAAATATATAATTCTTAATGACGTCAATAATGGTAAAACTATCCCCAAAGGATTATACATTTAAATAATGTATACCGATCCATAACAACCTGCCCCAAAATCTCAAACCTCTCGACGTCCTCCTCGATCCGCGAATCCTAATCCTTTTCCTCCTGGGGGGGGGTTAAGGAAAAACAAAGATGGAAATAAACGGGGTGAGATAAAATCTCAGTAAGTTACTAATGCAACTACATGACATGCTAATATGCAATGACTAATAGCAATTAACATAAGACAGATAGCAGCGGAATAATAAGTGACATGCTGTCGAACAGTAACATCCAATAACCAATCATATAAGTAAACATATAACAACAAATGAGAGGCTCCCTATCGCCAACCTTCCCATACCGGTTGGAAATAACGACCAGCTCATCATGCAACACATAAAGCTGAAATAAACACTCATGAGTGGATACATAGCCAAGGTTTCACCCAACTGAAAGAACCAAATAAAGGTCGCTGCGCAGCTTCAATAATCCACAAATCATCATCTTCATAATAGCATGAAAGCTGAAGAGAAATCCCCGGTACCGGAACCAATAACCAAATGAAGTGTCACAAGGGACGGGAGACATGCCACAAAGTCATGCTCCAAGTAAAGCTAAAATGCACACAAAAGAGCTAGCTCTTCTCACATCCAAGGCCAATCTAGAGGAGGGTAATAATGGGGCAAAACAATGGTCAACATCACAATGGACTTGGCTGTGCCATCATAATGTTTCGCATCGCCCAAACACACACAAAATACCAGCTGGACTTTCAAGTAAAGGCTAAGTAATAAAATACTAGCACAATAAACAACCATTGATTCCAAAGTAGGGAACCATACCAATTAATCACCATAAAAGATGCAAACGATTACTCAAGAAGAGTTCAACAACAATAAACAAAAGGAGTTTCTCATAAAAGAGTCCAACAACGATAAACGAGATTGCTCATTGAAAGCCGAACAACATTGACCATAAAAACATGATTATTTCATGATAAGGCACATACCAAACACATCCTAAAGATGATACTCACAAGTTACTCATTAAGAGTACAACCCAAACGGTCGCTCACACACAGTATAACGACTATTACTAAGATGAACCTAAATGTTTACTCATGAAGATGTACTAAGACTATCAACTCCCTATATTTATACACCTAGAATTCCAAATAGGAAGTCCGAATGAATACACCATAAAGAAGCTAATCAAAACCACAGGTACCCAATCACCATATCACGCTTTATATTCGTTCATAAACGAACCAATTCCCAACACCCCAAACGAACACAAAAGGTTACACCTATTCATACATGATCACAAACGGACCAAACCCAACACTTTAGTGTTCCAAAACAACCCTCTAGATACTATAGGATATCGCCTAAAACCTAGACTAAGTCTTATCCTAAAATCAATCCGATCAGTAAATTAGCTTTCAATTAAATGGTCTCAAGGTATGAAATCCTCACTTATATCACAAAGATGATCAGAACAACTCAACACGGTCACTCAAATGGATTTGCAAAACTTGATCACAAAGGATTGATACAACTCCTCTTACCCTCAAACACCCAATAAAATCCCGAAGTATAAAACTTAGAACTTAACTAAACGACCCATCCCATCTTTTAGTACTCGAAGAGAGCTTCGAAACGATAGTTTACACGCCTAAAACGGAGTCCGGACGAAGAAGTTATGGGGGAAACAGTTTTAGAAGAAAAGGGAAGAATATATCAGAGTCCCAGCTTGGCACGACCGTGCCTAAGAAAGTGGCACGACCGTGCCAAACATGACGAGAGGAAAGTGAATATTGGCACGACCGTGCCAAATAAAGGGGCACGACTGTGCCAGAAGAACAATGCCCAGATTTCTTCCTGGGTTCATACATACCCGAAAATGGCACCCAAACAACCCAAAATTCTTACCATTTCTCAAATACTCAAAATCAAGACTTCCAATAAGCATAACAATGAACCAAAACAACTTATAAACTTGAATAGGACCAAAATAACACATCTAGAAACCCAAATCAAGGTTTAAATCCCAACCTTCATATAATCACCATTTTTAACCAAAAATACAAATAAATTCCAAACTCAATCAAACTTCAAATATAACAACTAAAGCATTATATAAGCATGATATGAACAATTTCGCATATTAATGGGGGAAAAGCAACTTACTTGAAAATAATGAAAGTTGACGGAATTCGAATATTCTTGATTCTACGCGATCCTATCGACGATCTAAACACATTTCATGTTTTAAGAAATGAGAAATAACAAGAGGAAGATGATGGAAATGTAGAGAGAAGGTAGAGAGAAAATTACCCTTTCCATGGATAGAGAGAGAAAATGCTGGGAGAGATGAGAGGGAGAGTGAGGGTGAAATGAGGGAGGAGAGGGGAAAAGAGGGAGTAAGTAGGAGGATTAGACGATTTACACATTGACCCCTTCCCCTACATACTAACACAATAATCTTACACTCTGTTGGGTTTCGATCAAACATGCGCAGCGGAATTTAGCATTTAAAATTTTGAAACCCAAAGTCATGGATCCGTTCATATGATTAAATCAAATACAATAACATGAATATAGAATAAAACTAACCCTTGATGGCTATTAAATTTTCTCTTGGTCTTTGGTGGAGATTTGAAGATTTGATCACGATCACAAAGCTTGAACACGAACTTTGAAGATGATGATTTTCACCCTCTAGCGGTATCCACACTTCGAACGAATATCAAAGGAGCTTCTTTGATCTTGGTTGCTAGATCAAATTGTGAAACACTTTTCCACAATCAAAAGAACTATATGGAATTTATTTTGTGTATTATTTTGTTCTTCAACCAAGAATGTCTTAGAACAAAATAAACCCTCTCTCAAACTCTTTGAGACTCACAAAATCATTAGCTTAGAGTGCTGGCCGAATTTGGTCTTTTATACATAAGTATGACCTATTCCAAATAAGATACTTGTGTCAAAATCCGTCTAAAATTCGTTTCCTAATCAAATTAGGAATCTGCCACCCGACAGTACTGTGCGGCCGCCCAAAAGACTCTGTGCGGTCGCACAACTATCTGAAACAAAATTGGTACAAAAACTGAGCTAAGTGTGCGGCCGCCCAGTCCATACTGTGCGGTCGCCCACTTCCCCAGAATGTCCAGAATTTCCAAAATTCCAATGTAGTCCTTTTAAAGATTCGTTCTATTGTGTGTGACCCTCTAGGATTATACTAAGTTGGCAATGGGTTCAAGCATGAAACCATAAGATATGATTAGGTTCTAGCAAACCGTCATACCTACCCAAATAGTATAACTAGATACAAGTTCGCATTCCTTTAGAATATGTCACAATCCCTTTGTCCATGATGTCATTGAACACGTCATGGTCAAACGGTCAACTTGTTTTGTTCAATACTTTCTCGATTCCGAATATGTTGATAAGCCAAATGACATTGATCCAATCAATTCATTTGAGTCCGGCCGAACATTTCATCAACATCATTCCTACGAGAGGCCCAAGCTTGACATCTCTCCGAAGAGGGACAAATCCATTTAGCTTATTATTCTTCCCACGGGAATCCGATTATGCCAATCATACCCTTTATAACTACCGTGTTAAGATAGCGTTTGAATATGTCAAAACATAATGTTCATCAAGTGGAAGACTATAATAACTTCATGTCTAAGGATTCAAATGACATAACTAATATGAGATATATGTACGACATAGACCATGACATAAATCTCATACAGCGGGTCATGTCCAGTACCTTGTTCCAAACAAGTACCCATAAATCTAACATGATCATCCCATGATCATTTAGCCTTTATACTAGTGCTTAACAAGTACTAGGGACGGGGATTATTATAAGTAAACATGAACAACAATAATAATCAAAACATCTCTTTATTGATATGAAATAAATTATAATAATTACAACGTTTATTAAACGTGCCTAGGGCACCACTACCAACATTCTCCCACATGCCCTAGGCCCAATCTCCCATGTATCTAATACCCATGGACCTAACATGACCATCATGTTTAGCTTGTGGAAGTCCCTTTGTTAGCGGGTCCGTAACATTGTCATCAGTAGGTACTCTGCATATATTTATGTCTCCCTTATCAACGATCTCTCGAATGATATGAAAACGCCTAAGTATGTGTTTGGATTTCTGATGTGCTCTTGGTTCCTTTGCTTGAGCAATAGCACCATTATTATAGCAATAAAGGTCTATTGGATTAGCAATACTAGGAACCACTTCAAGTTCAGTTATGAACTTCTTAATCCAAACAGCTTCATTTGCAGCATCCGATGCAGCAATATACTCAGCTTCTGTTGTAGAATCAGCGGTTGTACTTTGCTTGGAACTCTTCCAGCTTACAGCTCCACCATTTAACATAAACACAAAACCTGATTGCGATCGGCTATCATCTTTGTCAGTTTGGAAGCTTGCATCCGTGTAAGCATTTACAACGAGATCATCTTCCATTCCTCCATAGACCAAAAACGAGTCTTTAGTCCTTCTCAAGTACTTAAGAATCGCTTTTACAGCTATCCAGTGATTTTCGACAGGGTCGGATTGGTATCTACTTGTCATGCTCAAAGCATAAGACACATCCGGCCTAGTACAAACCATGGCATACATGATGGACCCAATTGCCGAAGCATATGGAACATCATTCATTTTCTCACGCTCATCTTTTGTCTTAGGACATTGAGTCTTGCTTAGAGAAACTCCATGTAACACGGGCAAGGTTCCTCTCTTAGAATTTTCCATACGGAATCTTCTAATGACCTTGTCAATGTATGTACTTTGGCTTAAACCAAGTAGCCTCCTTGATCTATCTCTATAGATCTTAATGCCAAGAATATATGCGGCTTCACCCATATCTTTCATTGCGAAGCACTTTCCTAACCAAGTCTTCACAGACTGAAGTGTAGGAATGTCGTTTCCAATGAGTAATATGTCATCCACGTATAAAATAAGGAATAGCACTATGCTCCCACTAATCTTCTTGTATACACAAGGCTCATCTTCATTCTTGATGAAACCAAACTCTTTGACCGATTCATCAAAACGGAGATTCCTACTCCTAGAAGCTTGCTTCAATCCATAGATGGATCTTTGCAATTTGCATACCTTAGAATCTTGTTCAAAACCTTCTGGTTGTGTCATATACACATCCTCTTGGAGTTTTCCATTCAGGAAAGCGGTTTTGACGTCCATTTGCCATATTTCATAGTCATGATATGCGGCAATGGCAAGCAAAATTCTTATAGACTTGATCATTGCTACGGGTGAAAAGGTCTCATCATAGTCAATACCATGAACTTGCCTATAACCCTTCGCTACAAGCCTAGCTTTGTAAGTATGCACCTTCCCATCCATGTCAGTCTTCTTCTTGAAGACCCATTTGCATCCTATGGTTTTTACACCTTCGGGCGCATCAATCAAATTCCAAACTTGATTGTCTTGCATGGATTGTAATTCGGATTCCATGGCTCCAAGCCACTTGTCCGAATCAGGAGAGGACATCGCCTCTTGGTAGGTTGACAGTTCATCATTCTCAATGATTTCTACCTCATTACTATCCGTTACGAGAAATCCATATCTCTCAGGCTCGGATCGTAACCTACTAGATCTGCGAGTTACTTGTGTACTTCGAACAGGTTCCACAACTCCTTGTGGTTCTTGTTCTTGTTCCGCTATTGGTTCAATGCTATTTTCTGGGTCTCGAATTTCTTCAAGATTTATTTTACTCCCACTGATTTCTTTGGATAGAAACTCTTTCTCTAGAAAGACACCAGTTCGGGCAACAAACACTTTGTTGTCCTCACGGTTGTAAAAGTAATATCCTTTAGTTTCTTTAGGATATCCCACGAAAATACATTTATATCGGATTTGTGTGCTAGTTTGTCAGAGATAAGTCTCTTGACATAAACTTCGCAACCCCAAATCCTCATGAAAGATAAACTAGGTTTCTTTCCACTCCACATCTCATATGGAGTCTTTGGAACCGATTTAGTTGGAACTTGATTTAGTGTGAAAGCAGCGGTTTCTAGGGCGTAACCCCAAAAGGATATTGGAAGATCAACTTGACTCATCATTGATCGAAACCATGTCTAACAAAGTCCGATTCCTCCTCTCGGACACACCATTCCATTGTGGTGTTCCCGGTGGAGTCAATTGTGAAACTATTCCACAATTCTTTAGATGATCATCAAATTCTTGGCTCAAGTATTCACCACCTCGATCTGATCGAATGCCTTTATACTTTTGCCAAGTTGTTTTTCTACTTCATTTTGAAATATTCTAAATATCTCAAATGCTTCACTTTTATGTTTCATTAGGTAAACATACCCAAATCTACTATAATCATCAGTGAAGGTTATGAAGTATTGAAATCCTCCCCTAGCATTGCTACTTAATGGTCCGCATACATCGGAATGTATCAACCCCAATAAGTCGCTTGCCCTTTCACCCAGCTTGGTAAAAGGTGTCTTAGTCTTTTTCCAAGAAGACACGACTCACAAGTATCATATGACTCGAGGTCACATGAACCTAAAAGTCCGTCCCCATGGAGTGTTTGAGATACGCTTCTCATTAATATGACCAAGACGGCAATGCCATAGATAGGTAGATTTACATCATTAGGTTTAGATTTCTTATTTACATGATAGACATTATTTTCATTCTTGACATCCAAGATATAAAGGCCATTAATGAATTAGCAATACCATAAAGCACATCATTTAAATAAAAAAATTTCTTATTCTCAATAAGAAACTTAAAGCCTTCATTATCCAAACAAGAAATTGAAATAATATTTCTGCTTAAATCCGGAACATAATAACAATTGTTCAAAACAAGAATTAATCCGGAAGGTAAAGTGACTTCATAAGTCCCTACGGCTAATGCAGCAACTCTTGCTCCATTCCCCACACGTAGATCCACTTCACCTTTTTTAAGCAGTCTCCTATTCTTTAGTCCCTGCACATTTAGACAAATGTGAGAACCACATCCGGTATCCAATACCCAAGAATCAGTGGTAGAAAGGAGAATATCTATCATATAGATTACCTGAAGTCGACGCAGCCTTGCTGCTCTTCTTCTTCTTTTGCTCTTCACAAGAAAGCTTGCAATTACTTTTCCAATGACCTTTCTTGACAATGGAAACAGATTGCATCCTTTTGTGAATCGGGTTTTGCCTCAGAAGCCTTGGCAACCTTTGCCTTGCTTATCTTGGGTTTGACAACTTTTGCCTTACTCTTGCCTTTGGCACCAGGCTTCTTCCCATCATGAACCAAGAGCACGGGAGAACCTTTCTCCTCAATTTTTCATCTCTGCAGTCTTGAGCATCCCATGCAACTCAGAGAGATTTCTTATCCATTCCATGCATGTTATAATTCATCACAAACCTGATTATAACTTTTAGGCAATGAATTAAGAATGAGATCCGTGGCTAGCTCCAATGGGATTGGATAGCCAAGTTTCTCAAGGTGCTCTATATAACCTTTCATTTTAAGAAAGTGAGGACTCACTTGTTGCCCTTCATTCATTTTTCATGTAGTGAAGGCAACAATGGTCTTGTACCTCTCTTGCCTAGCTTGCTCTTGAAACATGGTTCTCAACTCCACGCCTATCTCATAGGATTCCAAATGTTCCAAACTTTGTTGGAGTTTTGAACACATAGCAGCAAGCATGAGACAACTTACATCTCTAGAATCATTACGATGTTTCTTGTAATTGTCTCTTTCTACCCTAGGGGCAGTAGGCGGTGGTTCAGCGGGGAGAGGCCCATCGAGAATGTACAACTTATCTTCTTGCCTAAGAACGATTCTTATGCTACGGATCCAATCCATAAAGTTAGTACCATTATCTTCGAGCTTATCCTTCTCAAGGATCGATCGCAACGACATTGATTGAGTGTTATTAGTCATTATCTACAAATATGCAAAATTTCCAAAAATCAATAAGTACCGATTTTCATTAAAGAAATAAATAATGTATTTCACAAACAAAATACTCCCACTAAATTATATAACCTTCATATACATCCAATGTATAATATAATTTAATTGGGCCAAGATCCATCTTTAATTTAATTTCAAGTCCGCTAAGGCGGATTACACAAAATCAAACTAATTAGGTAACAACTCTTGTCAATCATATCTCATATGACTCTTAGTTCCTTTTATGAGATTATTTAAAGAAATACAATTTCAAAAAGCATGTTAAACCTCATCTTTGCCTAGGCCCAAAACTGTTTTTGACGCCCAATTAAGTCTAACCATTTTAAACGCATAGTTAATGTGTCCCGCTAGGGCGTGCCACATTATCTATCTTGCTCATACATAAATAAATTTAATGCATCTCGCTAGGCGAATCTACATTAGAGTCACTTATGTACTACAAGTGTTTTAATCATGGCATGGCAATAAAAGACTTATAACTTTCTTTGAAGGTTCATCACATATAGCATATAATACATTTATGAGCACATAATATAACATGTTTACACATCAAGTTTAGCCACTAAATTAATCTCCATTAATTTAAGCATGGTATTTATGTGTCATTAGTTTCTCTATAATTATGAGGATGAGACTATTTCAACTTCGGTTATTATCTCCAA
>JAOWBW010001443.1:37133-241373 GCA_026119855.1 Campanula takesimana
TCCGATCTAGCCTCCATGTTTGAAGAACTTGCCATCATGGACGACTGTCAAGTCAACGCCATCTCCGACGACACAGAACCAGAGAGTCCATCTATCAGCAAAATCCAGCCAAGCTCGGAGCAGATTCAACAACTGGTATTCTACGAAGGGGCCCATGGTATCCGAGGAATTTTTAGTCCGAGAAATGGGTTGCATACCCCGCACAGCAACAAAGGAAGAGCAGCTCACAATTATCTTTGAGTCCGAAAGTGTTTCTAATACCCTCACCCAAGAGGATATAGAGGCCATAGCCGAGCGTGTGTTTCCTTTCTTTGCTAATGAAAAATTCGATATTTCTGAGTACCCCGAGATTGCAAACATCATAAATGATGAATTAACTAATAACGAACTTAATAAACAAGTTAATAACGATTCAAATTATGATGAAATAGACCACGAAAACATAATATACCTAAATGAACTAGCTCAACAGGTTCGTTGTCGTGGTGAAAATGGTCCAGGGGCTGATGAGGAATTGCATGTTGTTAATCTGGGTACCGACGAAGAGCCGAAAGAAACGAAGATAGGCAGCTTCTTTAAGGGGGAAGACAGAGACAGATTGACTGCACTGCTCAAAGAATTTATGGATGTATTCGCATGGTCATACAAAGACATGCCGGGTTTGGACAGAAAGGTAGCGGAGCACAGGATTCCGATCAGAGAAGACGCTAAGCCAGTAAAGCAGAAGCTCAAAAAGATCAAAGCAGAATGGTCTCTACAAGTTAAAGAAGAGATTGAAAAGCTCCTCAGTGTGGGTTTCATCAAAGTCATTGAGTATCCAATTTGGCTAGCCAACATTGTGATAGTCAGAAAAGCAAACGGCAAGGTTCGAGTTTGTGTGGACTTCCGGGATTTGAACAAAGCTTCCCTGAAAGTTGATTTTCCACTACCAAACATCGACATGCTCCTCGATTCGACTACCAACTATGAAGTCCGCTCATTTGTGGACGGTTTTGCCGGTTATAATCAGATTCTCATGTCCAAGGAGGACCAACACAAGACAGCTTTCACAACACCGTGGGGCACTTTCTGCTACACAGTCATGCCGTTCGGATTAAGGAACACTGGGGCTACTTATCAAAGGGCTGTGACCGATTTATTCCATGACATGATTCACAAAGAGATCGAGGTCTATGTGGACGACATGATAATCCACTCCAGAGGAACCAACGGTCAACATTTGATCGATCTCCGCAAGTACTTCGAAAGGCTTCGACAACACAAGATGAGGCTCAATCTCGCAAAGTGCACTTTTGGGGTTATCCGAGGCAAAGTTCTTGGCTAGATGGTCACTGAAAGGGGAATCGAAGCGGATCCCTCAAAAATCAAGGCAATCATTGACATGCCTCCTCCCAAGACACAGAAAGAAATCAAAGGTTTCATGGGCAGACTCCAGTACATCAGTCGGTTTATGCACCAGCTCACTTCCATGTGTGAGCCAATCTTCAAGCTACTCAAGAAGAATGTGGCTCTAGAATGGACCGACGCTTGCCAAGAAGCTTTCGACCAAGTGAAGCATTACTTGACATGCCCTCCAGTTTTGGTTCTGCCCCACAAAGAGAAGCCTCTCTTGCTCTACCTCACAGGGAATGACGAAGCCCTAGGGGCTATGCTAGCACAAGAGCAACGAGACTCCACAAAGGAGAATGCCATTTATTTTGTCAGTCGCCGATTTCAAGGAGGAGAAAGAAACTACTCGGTCTTAGAAAAGTCATGTGCGACATTGGTTTGGTTACTCAAAAGCTCAAGCATTACATGGAGGCCTTCCCAATCAAGTTGGTAGCAAAAGTGGACCCGCTCCGCTACATCTTCGAGAAGCCTTTCATGTCAACAAGAATAGCCAAATGGTATTTCTTGCTCGCCGGCTACGATATCACTTACGTCACACTCAAATCCATCAGGGGGAAAGTGTTCAGTGATCAACTTGCTGAATTTCCGTGTGACGAAATGAAGGGGGAAGATGTACAGTTCCCCGACGAGCATTTAATCTGCGCTACAACAAAAGAAAATAAGTGGCAACTTTTTTTCGATGGGGCGGCAAATAAGCACGGATATGGCATAGGAATGTTGCTCGTTGATCCAAAAGACATCTACACTCCAATTGCTATCCGCCTCGAGTTTGAGGCCACCAACAACATTGCCGAGTACGAAGCATGCATAGCGGGGCTCGAAGCGGCCCTCGAAAGAAATGTCACGAGTTTAGAAGTGTTTGGGGATTCCTTACTCATCATCAATTAGACATCAGGCAAATGGAAAATTCAAGACTCAACTCTGCAATGGTATGGTCAACATCTCGAGGAGTTGGTTGAACAGTTTCAAGAAATCACCTTCAACTACTTGACAAGGGATAAGAATCACTTTGCCGATGCATTGGCCACCATAGCTTCACTGGTCGAAATGCCCGAGGGTAAAATGGTGAAGCCCTTTAAAATTGCCTGAAGGAACAGTCCGGCATACTGCATGAGTATCGAGATCAACGAGGTCTAGGCAAATTACCCATGGTATTCCGACATCATGAATTTTCTCAAAGATGGCACCTACCCCGAGAACAGTAACAAGAAAGACCAAATGGCATTACAAAGGCTGGCCTCCAGATATGTCCTGATTGGAGAACGAGTCTACAAGAGGCACTTCTGTAAGTAACCCAATCTGAATTCAACCTAGTTTAGAGGAATTCTTGGTACCATTTAGGGATAAACCAATGGGCCAGGACCTCACTAGGATAAACCTAACATTCCAGGACTGAACTGGAATTAAACTTAGAAAAATCCAGAAGCTTGCCAAGTCGAGTCGTACGGATGGTTTGGGCACATGAGGTCCCTAGCTGTACGGCTATGTTGGGCACCCTCAGTCCCTATAAATTGAACCCCATGCTGATCATTTCAGGGGGGGAAGAATATTTTTTAGATAGGGAAAACTTTGCAGAAATCGTGTCTGAGAGAGAAATCACCCTTATAATTGAGTGGAGGAAAGGAAGATAGACTAGAACCATCATAGGTGAGGTCCCCTTCCCCCATCTTCTCTTCATCTCATCTCTATTTTGTTTTGTTAATCACATTACTTGTTCTTGTTTATATTCTTGTAAGACTTGTCCTCTCAAGCAAATTTATATTCTTGTAAGACTTGTCCTCTCAAGCAAATTTACATTCTTGCAAGACTTGTCCAGACTTGTCAATTTCAAGCATATATACCTTATATATATATATATATATATATATATATAGGTAGGTGCTCAAATGAGAACCTAAATATCATGAGAACCGTGAGAACCAATCATAACCATTAGATTAGAAAAAAAATCAAGGGTCCATACGTTAGATACAATTGATACACTTAGATACAATACAAAAAATTCGATTACACTTGGATACAATAGGTTAATAAGTATTGTATCTAAGTGTTGCACTTGGATACACTATGTTAAAAACTAATGTATCCAATTGTTTTTCAAAAATTACTAATGTATCCAAGTGTATCCAATGTATCTAACATCTGGACCCTTGAGTTTTTTTTTAATCTAATGGTTATGATTGGTTCTCACGGTTCTCATATAAAATGGTTCTCACAGGAGCGCGACCCTATATATATATATATATATATATATTGTGATCCAAATCATGAAATGACTCAAGGTGCCCTCCATCTTGGTATGAGAAGTGGTTAAAACCTAGGATGATCATGATTTGTTAATTTCTTGTTATGAAAAGCTTAAGGATCCATTTATATGGTGAAATCATATATACGTTTATGGTTATATTGTTTGATCTTGGCCATGATGATCATATTTGGGGATAAAGTCTTAATCTTTATCATCCCCATCTTGATTTAGCCCAAAATCCCCAAGATTGGGTCATAAAGATTCCCTCTTTATGTTATATTTTTGTCCCTAACGGATTAATCTTGCTTGAAAGGGCCATTTTGATGGTAAAGCTTCAATCTTTACTCATCAAATGGTCACTTTGACTCAAAAGGCATGTTCATCAACTTTCTCAAAATTTCCCCAATGATTTTCTTGATCACACCAAAACCTTTGTTTTTGGTGTCTAATTTGTGATCAATGACATATGGATGATTAAATCCATGTTTTTGTTAAGAAAATAACTGAAAATTGATCATCACAGTCCAGTTTCAGCAAGAACACTCTGTTTTGCCTGAAACTGGACAGTTTTCTGATGAATCTGTAAAAAACCCCGAGACGGCCAAACCAGCCTTACGGCTGGTTTAAACTAGCCATACTGCTAGTTTGGCCAAAAGGTGTTTTTTTTCCAGTTTTCTCCCCTTTTTGGTCAGAATGTTTGCAAATTAACCCTTTTCCATTAAATAATTAACCAGTTTTGTTAAATGTCAGTTTCTTCCATTTTTGAAATACACACACACACACACGCACGTTTGTTAACTAACGTTAGGGAGACTCAGTCCTATCCGAGGCGACTTCGGTGACGTAAAACTCTTCCCAAGGCGTAACCTGACCTCCGAACTAATAGAATCTCTAACCTTTCCATTTGTTGGGTTAAATAATTAACAAATGTGGCGACTCCGTTATGTTTTGCGTAATAACCGTGTTTGGCGTTTCACCCCCATACTCGTCGCGCTTTTCAGCGGGGGGGCGGGATCCTTACAGTGGCGACTCCGCTGGGGAGGAAAGTGTTTGCAAACTTCTCTTTAGAAGCTTTGAGGACACTTTTGTGTGGGTCAAACTCCCGTCCCCCGTTTTCGTTAACTTTTGTGTTTGTTTTGTGTGTGCTGTGTTTCTGTTTGAATCTTCTGGAGTGGAAACTGTTCTGGAAATGCAATAAACTGGGGCTTGATGATCAGAAGTTTAAAAACTGCAAAAAATAATTGCCAGGATGCTATAGCCGTACGGCTATGTTGGGCAGGGAACAAAATGTCTCAAAATTTAACAATTTTGTGCAGGGCAGAAACATTCTGTATCCTTTTTGCTTCTGCTTATCCAGGTTCCAAATTTACAGATTTTTTTGTGCACATTACCTTCTTCTTTTTTTAGCCAAAACTTGGTTTTTAAAGCTTTGTTATGCACAAGTCTATTTGGACATAAAATTGGGTTTTTAAGGCCTCCTTGTGCATAACCCCTTTTCTAAAGATTTTGAATCCCTTTGTTGTGCACAACTTGTTTTACGAATGGTTTTCAAAAAAATTGTTCTTCTTGTGAAGTCTTGATTTCAAAGGACCTTTGGTTGTGCACAATTTGTTGCGTGTACAAGTTTTGGCTTTGTTTGTTCATATGATTCTTGCTTGATTGCTTGTGTAAATAGCTTATTCATGCTTGCTCATTTTTGTCGATTCTTGTTTGTTCATATGTTGATTATACATTGCTCATGATGTTAAAACGAATTGAAAATTTCTATTTTGACTCAAAAGAGAACATAGAATGGCTTCACATTACGCGCACTTGACCTTGCACGTTCCAAATACCCTTTAAACCCGGGATGGATGCCATGATGCAGCTTGATTGGTGCTCTTGTGCCCTTATAGCGCGCACGGGTGGGTCCATTCCACCTCCCCGTTCCGAGCCGAGTCAACCACACTTGTCCGTGACACACAATTACCGTGACCTTGGTTGGTTTTTGGTCTGGCTTACATTACCACATCCCTAATACGTTTCCGAGGTTAATTGTGGCTAAGTTAATGCCCGGGTTACGACTCTTTGATGTAATGCATGTTGGTAGTGGTGCCCTAGGCACGTTTAATAAACGTTGTAATTGTTATCATTTATTTCATATCATAAAGAGATGTTTTGATTATTATTGTTGTTCATGTTTACTTATAATAATCTCCGTCCCTAGTACTTGTTAAGCACTAGTATAAAGGCTAAATGATCATGGGATGATCATGTTAGATTTATGGGTACTTGTTTGGAACAAGGTACTGGACATGACCCCTGTATGATATTTATGTCATGGTCTATGTCGTACATATATCTCATATTAGTTATGTCATTTGAATCCTTAGACATGAAGTTATTATAGTCTTCCACTTGATGAACATTGTGTTTGACATATTCAAACGCTACCTTAACACGGTAGTTGTAAAGGGTATGATTGGCATAATCGGATTCCCGTAGGGAAGAATAATAAGCTAAATGGATTTGTCCCTCCACGGAGAGATGTCAAGATTGGGCCCCTCGAAGGAATGATGTTGATGAAATGTTCGGCCGGACTCAAATGGATTGATTGGATCAATAGCATTTGAATTATCAACATATTCGGAATCGATAAAGTATTGAACAAAACAAGTTGACTGTTTGACCATGACTTGTGTTCAAAGACATCGTGGACAAAGGGATTGTGACATATTCTAAAGGAATGCGAACTTGTATCTAGTTATACTATTTGGGTAGGTATGACGGTTTGCTAGAACCTAATCATATCTTATGGGATCATGTTTGAGCCCATTGCCAACTTAGTATAATCCTAGAGGGTCACACACAATAGAACGAATCTTAAATAAGAGGACTATATTGGCATTTAGGGTCGGAGGACCTCCAAGGAATTTCTGGAAAGTTTTGGGCCTCCTGGTCAACCAAGCGGGCGCTTGGGTTGCACCAGGCGGGCGCCTGTTCAAGCCGGAAAGGAACTGGACTTTCTGCCCAAACAGGCGGGCGCCTGGGTGGTACCAGGCGGGCGCCTGGTGCTGCCGATTGGAAATTTCCTGATTTGATTAGGAATGGTTTTTTGGCACAAGATTCCTATTTGGAATAGGTCTTAATTGTGTATAAAACCCCAATTCGGCCAGACCATATGGAGTAGTGCTTTTGTGAGTCTCAAAGAGTTTGAGAGAGATTTATTTTGTTCTAAGATATCATTGATTGAGGAACAAAATAATTCACAAATAAATTCCATATAGTTCTTTATTATATTGTGAAAGTGTGTTTCATAATATTGGTCTAGCAACCAAGATCAAAGAAGCTCCTTTGATATTCGTTCGAAGTGTGGATACCGCTAGAGGGTGAAAATCATCATCTTCAAAGTTCGTGTTCAAGCTTTGTGATCGTGATCAAGTCTTCAAGTTTCTCCACCAAAGACCAAGAGAAAATTTGATAGCCATAAAGGGTTAGTTATTCCTTTATTCATCTTGTTGTATTTGATTTAATCATATGAACGGATCCATGGCTTTGGGTTTCTTAAAATTTTAATTGCTAAATTCCGCTGCGCATGTTACTTGAAACCCAACAATGCAAGCGTGGCCTGACAAGCCTTTAACCCGTGTGTTAATGATGGTCATAATTGGCAGAAGTCATGTGTTAAGGATGGGGTAACATCGTGTCGTTAAGCCCCAATGCTGGTCTATACTAATCATCCTTAAGCCCATGGATAAGATTCGAGAGCCCTCATCAAAGATGAGGTTATGCCGGAAGTCCCTTAAGTCCCTAAGACGAATCTCGATCTTAACCGGGGCTTAATCATGATTGGAATGGCTCACGCATTGGGAATCTTGCGATGCACTAGACCCTAGGTTCGTTTCTTTTGGTCGGTGGAAGCCGCTTGCCCTATAGGACCCTCGCCCGGGACAGTCCATCCTTGGGAGTGTGCAAGGCAGGTGAAAAACGAGAGGTCTATAGGCATAGTGATGGCCTCCACTGATCCAGGATTTAGAGTAGTTGCGAAAAAGAAGAGGAATCTTTTCCAACCATTTAGGAATAAAAATGCATTTCAAGTAAAGTTGAATGAATAAATAATTGCACATGGCATGAGCTTGCTCCGTTCTTTGTTTCTTGTCTTCGACACATTCTTGCGTTAATAAATGTCATTTCGTTAAGTCTTTGGACAGACCCCCGTTGTCCCCCAAGACCTCCGTTATGTGATTTCGTTAAGTCTTTGGACGGACCCCCGTTGTCCTCCAAAACCTCCGTTATGTGATTTCGTTAAGTCTTTGGACGGACCCCCGTTGTCCTCCAAGACCTCCGTTATGTGATTTCGTTAAGTCTTTGGACGGACCCCCGTTGTCCTCCAAGACCTCCGTTATGGGATTTCGTTAAGTCTTTGGACGGACCCCCGTTGTCCTAAAAAAACCTCCGTTATGTGATTCCGTTAAGTCTTTGGACGGACCCCCGTTATCCTCTAAGACCTCCGTTATGGGATTTTGTTAAGTCTTTGGACGGACCCCCGTTGTCCTCTAAGACCTCCGTTATGGAATTTTGTTAAGTCTTTGGACAAACCCCCGTTGTCCTCCAAGACCTCAGTTATGGAATTTCGTTAAGTCTTTGGACGGGTCTCCGTTATCCTCCAAGACCTACGTTAGGGCACTTCGTTAAATCCTGGGATGGAGTCCCGTTATCCCCCATTGAAATTCTTGTTAGACTAGGATCTTGTTAAGCCGTAGGATTAGATTCCTGCATTCCCGTTGGAACCCTAGGCGTTGTCCCCTAGCCCCCCCCCCCCCTGTTAAGATTCCCGGTTGGAACCCTAGGCGTTGTCCCCTAGGCCCCCCGTGAAGATTCCCGTTGGAACCCTAGGCGCTGTCCCCTAGATCCCCCGTTAAGATTCCCGTTGGAACCCTAGGCATTGTCCCCTAGGTCCCCCGTTAAGATTCCCGTTGGAACCCTAGGCGTTGTCCCCTAGGCCCCCCGTTAAGATTCCCGTTGGAACCCTACGCGTTGTCCCCTAGGTTCCCCGTTAAGATTCCCCGTGAAGACCCCCGAGTCCTTGGATAGATCCCTGTTATCCTCCAAGAGGTCAGCCATGTTCGTCTTTTCCTCTTAGAATTCTAGATCCATTCGAACTACGGTGACCTGAGCCTCTCATCGCGTGGGACCCCCTCCCTCGTGGTAAGGGGAACGTAGGCAACTTCGGCTCGGTCAAATATCCTAAATAGAAACACGTGTGTCTTTGACCCAAACGTTCACCCAGTGTTTACCCGAGCCTAAACTACCTTTTTTCCCCATGGCTCAGATGAAGTGGAAGAGAGCATCATGTCACCGCCTAGTGCGTGTGGGGTCAGAAAGTTCCTCAGTCGCTACAACTTCTCCACTCCGGTACCTTGGAATGACCAGCTCAGAGGAAAGTAGTTGGGAAAGTGATTCCGCAGACAGTCAGGACAGTTCAACCAAAGAAGAGTTGCTCCGAGCTTTAGAAGCCGCCAGGGCTCGGGAAGAGGTTACCAGGAAACGCCACGAAAAGGCACGGGATCAGTTTGTCGAGTCAATGGGACAGAAGGGTATTAAGGTTTTGTTTCAGACTGATGGGTCCTTCATTGAGGTTGCTGACCATGAGGAAGAGGTCGAAATCGCCCAACCTCCAAATGGCAACCAAAGATTGTCCCGTCCATCTTACAAAAATACCGAGACCCCCATTTCTTCGCCCCAACGCGCCGTCATCCAAAACGAGCCTCTCACTCAAATCCTCCTTACTCCACCTAATCCCAAATCCAACATCTCCCATGGGACGCCTCTTATAAAACCCCAAGCACAATCCACTCAAAAGGCCCGCAAACCACTGTCCACACCGGTTACGCCCCAAGCATCATAATCACAACACTTTCCCAATCGTATCCTTTCTCGGTTTGATGCCATCAACCAAGTCACCAGAGCTCAGTCACGGTTTAGACCATACATGGATACCCGAACAGGCATCACCAACTTGCCTCCAGCAGATTTCCCGATGAGATCCCACGGAGACCCATATCATTTCTACAATCCAAGACCTTTTGGACCACAAGCTCCTTGCATGCCTTCAATGTATACTCATGCAAGCAACCAAGGTTATGGGTATGCCTACGCCCCTGCGCCTCCGCAAAATCCCCTCAACCATCCATTGGAAAGAGACTGCATCGAGAAAGTCAAGAAATGCACTAAATGCCAGTTCCATGCTAATTTGCAACATGCTCCACCTTCACAATTGTACAACATGACCACACCATGGCCGATCTCTTGCTGGGGCATAGACATCATCGGCAAAGTCCATCCTATGGGAAGCAACGGGCAGTCATTCATTCTAGTGGCCGTGTATTATTTCACAAAGTGGGTCGAAGCACAAGCTTACCGTGTTCTCAATGCCAAGAAAGTGGCCGAATTCGTGAAGAACAACATCATGTGCCGATATGGTATTCCTCATGAGATCATCTCCGATAATGGTTCTCACTTTGAGAAGGAAATGGATGCGCTTTTGGTTAACTACAAAATTACTAAGCACAAGTCATCCTCGTACCGTCCCCAAGCTAATGGAGCGGTCGAAGCAGCAAACAAAACAATCGAGGTCATCATACGAAAAATGGCTTCAATAGGAAGGGATTGGCCCGAAAAGTTACCACTAGCATTGTGGGGCTACCGCACATCAATCCGGTCAGCAACGGGAGAAACCCCATATTCATTGGTTTATGGTTCTGAAGCCGTACTCCCAGTCGAACTCGAAGTTCCCTCTCTACGGGTCTTGCTCGAGAATCAAGTCAACAAGGTTGATTGGATGCAAAGTCGGTATGAACAATTAGCCCTACTTGACGAAAAGAGGTTAAGAGCATTTGAGCGCACAAGGGCTTATCAACAAAGAATGGCAAAGGCTTTCAATAAGAAGGTGAAGCCTCAACACATCAAAGTGGGAAACTTGGTTCTAAGACAACATCCTCCCAATGCCAAGAATCCCCTTGGGAAATGGGGACCCCGATGGATCGCTCCTTACGTGGTCAAGAAGATATTGAGCGGAGGTGCAGTCCGACTCGTAGACTTGGATGGTGATCAATTGCCAAAGGAGGTCAACCTCGACAAGCTCAAGAAGTTCTACACTTAACAAATAAAGACCATTAAAAAAAAAAAAAAAAAAACGCTCGCTAGGTTGAAAACCCGCAAGGGCGGCCTAGGCAAAAATTAGAGCAAGTGCAAAAAAGAAGCCCGCTAGATTGAAAACCCGAAAGGGCGGTCTAGGCAAAAAACAGGGTGCACACACAAAAAAAAAATCGTCTTCATTTGTTTGAACTACGGAGACCTGAGCCTCTCTACAAGAGGAACGTAGGCAACCTTCGGGTGAGGTCTAAAACATAAATTTTTACCCAATCATGTCATAACAAAATGCAATTTTTATTCATCTCTCGAATCATTTTGATCATTACAATGGATATTGTTGAGCTTAAAAAGACATTAAAACATTAAATCCTAACAAGTGGTCTATTAATTGCAATCTTGGGGTACTAGGAAAAATCTAATTTCTTCTTAGCCTTCGAAGGGCCACCCGAACAACTCTCAATCCTGTTCCTCTTTGGCGGTCTAGGGACACTGAGACGGACCACAACCTTCAATGCAGCAAGGCGTCTCCGAGCATAAAAATTATCTAAATGATTGCCGAAAGGGTCAGCCAGAATGTTGTTCAAATCAGCGGCAACTTCCTTGTACCTCATGGCACTGCTGGGATCACAGTCCTTTCCTAGAAACTCGGCACGAAGCACGTCAACCCAAGTAATGCCGCGGTAAAGGGTACCAAACAGATAATCCAAGTAACTCTCGGGAAGAAAGATACTGCCCCGATGAATAGGGACGGAAGCCCACCGGTGGCGGTCATCTCCCCAAGCTGACTGAAACTCCTTCGAAAAGCCTAGACCCATATATGAGACTGGGCGAAGTACCCCATTCCTTGGGGAAGGAATAATCTGTTAACGACTGAACTGTCTCAGAACTCGCTCGGGCTGATAAAATGAGGAATCTCTAAGACCGGGGAGGACCACGTGCTCAAAACCCGAAATCCATTCCACAAAAGGACGGAGACCCCAAGAGGGAGGACACCACTCAATGTCGGCTGATGACCGAGATGCAAAGAATTTCTTCCAACCATCTTCAGATAAATCCCGAGTCAACAGTTTCCTCCTATGAACAGCAAAAGGAGAAAGATCACCCTCCGGAGAATAAATCTTAAAATGTTCTCAAAGCCATATGGTTAAGAGCAAGGGGCTTCCCGCACATCTCGCCTGTCCGATGCAACTCATCCAAGCCGTGCAAGGTTTCCCCCACTATGAGAGGAATTATGCTAAACTGTTGCTCTTTCGCCTGCAAGACAATCTCAGCCAGTTGAGCATCCGCAGTACCAAAGGGTGTAACAAACAAGACTTCGCTGAAAAGACATGCTGCCAAGGCATTCCTCTTAAAAGACTGAACCACCGTGTCCTCCGAATGCCGACTGAAGAACATCGGCAACTCGGTAATATCAACCACAGTGCCATGTAACATCTTCTTCACATCCTCAACAGGAAGGTTCAACAAATCGGACCACGAGTCAATCGCACCTCGATGGTATTTGGGTACTGCAATTTGACCCGCCAACAGCATGCCAAGAATGGTACCAAAGTCATCAACAGTCGGTACCATTTCATTTGCCGAAAAATTAAAAGTGTGACTGTCACAATCCCAAAAGGCTGCAGCGGCCTTCAACAAATCCCAATCCGGCTTCAACGTCCGAAGGGTGAAGAGAATTCAGAACCCGAAGTCTTTGACAAACGCTTTCTTAGGATGGGTCTTGAAAGAATAAACAAAGGTTGATAAGTCATTCTCGTACTCACCAACAACCTTGGTATCAAGAGTAAAAGAATAGGAAGCCATGGAAAATGTTGATTACAAGCAAAATCAAGCAAGAAAAGAGTGTTCAAGAATGGCAGAAAATAGCTGTTGGAGGAATATGTTCGAACAGAGGCTGATATTATAGCTGTTGGAGATCTTTTGGTCAGCAAGCGTCAAGCCCCGAAATTCGCTCCCCAGAAGCGCGCGCCTCCTGCCACCCACTTAGGAAGCGCGCGCGTCCCACAGTCACTAGCCGGAGCACCCGCCTCCCGTTTCAGAGGTGCCTCAACCGGCCCTTGTCAAAAGAAGAAATCATGCAGGAACAAAGTCCGGGCACTCCCAAAACCAGTAGGATCAACATTCTTCATCAAAGCCACAAAAGCTCCGCCCTTGGGGACACAGTTGGGCGCACATTAATTTGGTCCGCCCCTAAGGCATGTCTAAATTAAAGTAGAATAGAAAACTTCCTCTAAAAGTAGGGTGTGTCTTTCTTTTCAGTCAAGGTCAATCTCGGCATCTTCCTCCCCAAAGGGAAAACATCTTTTCGGTCCGCAGTCAACTGTGCCCGCACCCCACAAAAGCCATAAAGTCAACAGCAAGTGCAGCTCTGAACAGCATACATCAGATACAGCTACAAATATCAATTCGGTCCATGGTGAACCACTGAAATCACCACTTCTTAAGCAACAAGCGGATTCACTAGCGGATTCGTCAACAGGGTTCACTAACGAACTCATTCAATAGATTTACTAACGGATTCAACCGGCGGATTCACTAACGGATTCGTCAACAGAGTTCACTAACGGACTCATTCAATGGATTCACTAACGGATTCATCAAGCGGATTCACTAACGGATTCGTCAACAGGGTTCACTAACGGACTCATTCAATGGATTCACTAACGGATTCATCAAGCGGATTCACTAACGGATTCATCAAGCGGATTCACTAACGGATTCGTCAACAGGGTTCACTAACGGACTCATTCAATGGATTCACTAACGGATTCATCAAGCGGATTCACTAACGGATTCGTTAACAGGGTTTACTAACGGACTCATTCAATGGACTCACTAACGGGTTCATCAAGCAGATTCACTAACAGATTCGTCAACAGGGTTCACTAACGGACTCATTCAGTGGATTCACTAACTGATTCATCAAGCGGATTCAATAACAGATTCAGCCGGCAGATTTACAAACGGATCATGCTACCTCCTCTATCAACAAAAGACGCTCACACAGGGAGCGAACCCCTATCTCTCGCAATTTCAAATTCCTGCTTTCATCAAGTCTTTGCTTTTTCTTAGTGATGTCCTCGGTGGGTGTACTTTCTTTCGTCGAGGCGTTTTGCTTTACAATCCACGTCACCGAGGGGCTCTGTAGACACCCCGCCTTGGACCGCTCACCCCGATTGCACGGTTGATCTTGTGTTTCTCCCTATTTTAAGTGTTTCTTGTTAGTTTCTGTTACTTCCGTTAAGTTCCTGACTGACTTCGTTAAGTCCAGGGACTAAACTGAATAATAGGGCTGACTTTCTAGTCCATGCTATCAAAAAAAGCCATCCCTAAGTCGCGCGCCTCCGCCTATAGGGGTCAGAAGCGCGCGCCTTCCGCCCCCCGAGGTAGGAAGCGTGCGCCTCTGGGCGTCAGTTACAGATTTCTGTCCAAGAATCTCTCCCTTGCTCATTTTACATGATTTTGCCCGGGAAAGATTTCTTGGTGACTGCGTTTTGGCATCAAAAACATCTCTTTTACAACTATAAAAACCTCCCTTCTCCACCATTACAAAGGACTTCTTTTGGACTTTGGAGAGAGGACTTTTTGTGACTAAGAAAATTATACACAAACCATTTCAAAGACATTTTCAAGGCAATTCACCAAGAAGTGTTTGAAGTCACTTGAAGCTTAAGTAAAACTCTACTTTTCTCCTCCCTTTCTACTTCATCTCTTCTCTCTCTTTTACTTTAATCAAAAGTGCAATCACCCAAACCATTTTGGGACATGACACCAAAGGCCACTTCATTCCATTGAAGTTGGCTAAGGAGTTATCTCTCTACATTCCAAAAAACCCTTTTAAAACCCTCTTTTAATATAATAAAGAATAGGAAGAACATTTTACTTATGTAGACTTTGAACAAGCAAGACCAAGATTAGTTGGGCGAGATGGGTGTTTAAGTACTTCCCATCTCGTAACCTAACCCCCGAACCTTCATAAAAAGAATCTCTGTTTTCGTAATCAAACTTAGGCTAAATATTAGGTTTTTCTTATGTTCCTCTAAAACATAGGTGGCGACTCTACAATCTAAAACACGAATAGACATCCTAGGATAAACCACCGCTCTAGCCAAGCGGCGGGCTCCTCCCGGGGTATCTACAGCATGGCCGTGCTCAAATTAATTGATGAGATCGATATCATTTGTGTTATCAAACTTAGACATGGCCAACTCGGACTCGGACCCGTGGCGACCCGTGGAACCGCACCCAGATTTGACCCGTAAGAACCGGACCCGTGCAAGACCCGTCGGAACCGTACCTGTGTTTGATGCGGTTCGATTCTGGTTCCACCTTCCCAAAACCCATACCCGTGCTAACCCGTACCCATGCAGACCCGTACCCATGCGGACCAGTGTCAGACCCGTCAAAACCTTCAAATTTTGTTAGTTTTATAACAGAATGTGTTAAAAAAGTAACGTTTCATTGATTTTAACAAATAACAGTTACTTTTTAAATAGATTCTGTTAGTTTTTAATAGAATCTGTAAAAATATAACATATTTTGTCAAAATTTAACATTTTTTTTTAAAGGGAAGACCCGTACGGACCCGTGCCCGCTTGACCCGTGGCTGAACCGTACCCGCACCCGTACCATTCACAGTTCGGTTCCGGGTCCTTCATTTTGAGAACCGTACCCGGACCCGTACCTGTATAACCCGTCCCGTACCCGTGTTTCTCCATGTCTAATCAAACTATTTGGAATCGAGAAAAGTATTGGGCATTGTAAGTTGACCATTGACCCTGGCTTACGCTCAATGACGTCGTGGACAAAAGGATTATGATATGTTCTATAAAGGTTTCACGAACTTTGACAAGTTATATTAATTGGGTAGTCATGACGACTTGCTAGAGTCGAATCATGATTTATGTTATCAAATGGTTTTGATCATATTGCCAACTTAATATAATACTATTGGGTCACACACTATACTTGGAATTTCGTAAAGTCTTAAAATTGGATTTTAAGAAGGAAAAAGGGAATCTGCCAGGAGGAGGGAGATCTGGCTGGACCTCTATGAGGACCCGGTCGGAACAGTGTATTAAATCGGGCGGACCAAGTTGGTGACCCGGTCGGACCTTTGTCTGATCCGGGCGCACCAAGGTCTTACCCCGGGCGGATTTTACGCTGTTCCGATTTTGCGAATTTTGGCTCCGAGTTTTGATGGGAATTAGACTTCCAAACCTAAACTAGTTGGGTTTAAGAAGTATAACAAGAAAGAAAAATCTGGTCTTAACACATATTTTCATATAGCCTCCATAATAGAAGCGTGTTCTATTGGGTCTAGCAATCCAGATCAAGAAGGTGTTCTTGATATTCGTTCGCGTGTGGATAAACATAGAGGGCGTTGGCATCAACTCCTTCAAGTTCGTGATCCAAGGTTTGTGGTCGTGTTCCTGCGATCGTGATTTAAAGAAGCGAGAAGAACAGAGATTCAAGATCAGAAAATTTTAAAGCATCACCACGGTTAGTATTCTAAATTCACCTTCGTATTAATCTAATCATCTTGAATGGATCTAGGCTTTTGGGTTTATTCCGCTGTGCATGTTTGCTCAAAACCCAACATCTCCAACTTATTCATACGATTTTCCTTGCTCAGAAGTAGATCATTGACATCATCAAACTTCAATTTATTCTTACCCGCTGAAGCACTCAACGCTGTCACCGTCCCACGCGCTCCAACTTCCTAGTAAAGAAGCTAGCAAAATCAAAGCATTAACTTCATCACCGAAAGTAATATCCAACGCAGCCAATAAGTCTACAACATCCATATTCTCATCGTTATATTTAGCTAATTATCCTCCCTCTTGCATCTTGAGATTCCCCATCTTGCGTATCAAGTCAACCTTGTTGACTGCAGATGGTGTTTCAAATCTCTCAGTAAGATAATCAAGTAGCTCCTTGGTTGTCTTAGCCTTCTTGGAGGTTTTAGCGATCCACTTTGACAAAGTAGATCTAATCACCCTAGGGTTTTCCTATCTAGGATATCCCAATCTTCCTGTTTTTTCGCCTTCTGGTTTGACTCCTAATAGAGGTTACAGAGATCCTTACCATATATGAGATTCTCTATCTGCATCCTCCAAAACATGTAGTCAGACCCATCGAACTTTTCCACCGCTTGTATATCCTTGCCCATTCTTGATTGTCTGAAACCCTTAGCTTGTCTAACCAGAGATCTGAAATCAGTTGTTGTGGTATAGACTCTCCCAACACAAACAGATCGCAAGAATATAATACGTAAACCCAACAAGCAAGAACGATAAAAAAAGCAAAAACAGTAAAGAGAACACAAAGAATTTTTTACCCAGTTCGTCAATATTTTTTACTACGTCTGGGGGCACTACCAAGTCAGGATCTTGCACTATAATATGTTAATATGGAGTTACAATGAGTTTTAGGGCGGATATAGCCAACCTAGAATAAGAACTAAACCTAGACAGAAAAGAAATCCCGAAAAAAAAAAAAAAAAAAAAAAAAAAAAACCCCGAAAATCAACAATTTGGCCCGTCCAGGGGGTCCGGCCGGACCCAACCCTTGACCCAGCCGGATCTCCCTTACGTCGGAAATCACAACTTTAACCACCACCATTATTACAAAAATCAATTTACCAACGTTTCGAAACTAGAAATTGTGAAGGTTGTGAAGAAGGTGATGTTGGGGCACAAGAAAGATTGAAGAGATAAGGGGGAGGTTAATATAGTGGAGAGGTGATTTATAATAATTAAGGGGCAATGAGGGGTCGGTGTATGTGTTTTAGGGTGAGGCTCATGGAGTTTGAAGGTTGTCATACAAATAATAGTTGATTGAGCAATGTGAGGCCTAACAAATTTTCATATATCTACCATCAACATGTGACTTGATGGTGGATGCAATTCACACACTTAGAGACGTTTCTCACTTGTAGAGTCACATAGGTTCTGAATCTTAAAAATATGTGAGAAAAAGGGTACATGTAGATGCATCAACATATGATGTGGCATAATTACGTATATAGGATAGTGTGTAAGTTTGAATATAAAACTATTTTTGAACAATATATTTAATTTTCTATGAATAATTAAAATTTTATAAATTGGCCAATCGGCTAAGTATGCAATGTAATGTACTTTCATGATTTTCAACGATAAGATGATGTACTCGCTAGGTTCTAAAAGCTTAACTTACTTTTGAGTTAGTTTTCAAGTAATGCAAACAATTACTTTAACTAATGGTGTTAGAAATTCTAAATCTAACGAATCATTGATATCGCAGATGATTTTTTTTTTTTTCATTTTTTAAGGGAATGGTGATGTAAAAACTAACTTCAGTTACCTACCACCCACCATTTAGACTATCTCCAACAGTTTAGTGCAAAATTGCACTATTCTATATAACAGTGCAATTTTTACACCAAATATTTCAAACAGTTTACTTCAAATTTTACACTAAATAAGAAAATTATGAAAATATTCATTATTGTTTCACATATATAAATAGTATTAGGTTTCAAACAGTTTGCAATTTACCATTTTAAAAAGAAAAACAAAAATAGATATTTAAGAAGAAAAGGGATAGCGCAGCACCATCCCTTTCACCAAATTTGAAGCAAATGATAAAGTTGCACTATAATATAGAAATGTTTAGAGTTCCGTTGGAGAAAAACAATGCTCTATTTTGAAGTTGTAGAGTGCCGTTGGAGATGGTCTTAACCACCACCATTGCACCACTATTATTACTACCATTATAATTTATAACTAGTAACTGCCCATTCTGAAGGTTGGGAAGAATGTGGTGTAGGGGAAAAGGCGGAACACAATTTGGATGTTTGAGGATAAGCCTCATTGGGGTACGCTACATTGTAAGGGAGAGGCGGCGCATAGGAAAGATTGGGTAGGGATAACGGTGAGGTTATGAAGAGTGAATGATATAACGCCAGATGTGATTGAGAATGAAGAGGCGATGAGGGGTCTGTGTATGGGGCACAGATGGGAGAGAAGCAAGGGGAGGTTGAAGGTGGAGGCGGGGGTGTGGAAGAGGGAGATGAACTTGAGATCGAGGTGACGGAGAATGAAAGGCGGCGAGGGTTTAAGGTAGAGGGTGGAGGTGGAGGTGAAGGTGGAGGTCGTGGTAGGGGTGGAGGCGAGGCTGGGAAATAGGGGGTTAATGGATTTAGTTTATTTAACATGTGTTAACTATGTAATCATGGTGTTACCTTTTGTTAACGATATACATTTTTTTAACATTGCATTATATGTAAAAGGGTAAATTGCAAAATATACATGGTTTTCTCATCGATGACTCTATATTCACTACTAGAAAACTGCCCATTACCGACGAAATTTTACCGACGGACAACGTCCCTCGGTATTTCCGGCGGAGTTTTAATGAGTACCGACGAAAATAAAGTGCACGGGTCCTCAGTTTTTTTTTAAATTATTTCAAATTGAAATCCGTCGGAAAATTTTTAATTTCCGTCGGGAATACCGACGGATTTAGTCCTTCGGTAATACCGAGGGATATATCCGTCGGTAGCCTTATGTATATAAAAAACCCTAGATCGCCTCTCCATTATGTCGACAGAAATAAAATGTGCCTGTCTCAATGTTCTCTCTCCGTTGAGCGATTATCCCTCCGCCGTTCTCCCCTCTCCGCCGTTCTCCCCTCTCCGTCGGTTCTCTCCGTTTGAGCGATTCTCCTCTCTCCGTTCTCCCAGCTCTCCGTTCGAGTGATTTTCCCTCTCCGTTCTCCCCTCCGCCGTTCTCCCCACCGCCGTTCTCCCCTCTCGATGTTCTTCAATTTCAGGTAAGACTCTCTCTCTCTCTCTCACACACACACACACACAATCGTTTTAGCGATTCTCCCCAAATCAATTTTCTGATTTGTAATTTTCTATGCTAAACACTAAAATCGCCGTTTCTATCATTGCAATACAGCGTTTCGCACGTCTCGATTTTCCGGTGAGTTCAAGCCCTAATTTTAATTTCTCATCTTTTCCTGTTCAGATCTATAAATTTCTGCTTGTTTAGTGAGTAATTTGGATAGTTACATGTGTTTATTTACATGTAGAAACCTAACGAGTATGAAAATCAATTGAATTTGAAGGATTTAAAGATGGAACCGATGGATATAGTCGGGAGGACGAAAGAGGACGCCTCGCTTCCGAAAGGTTCGATTTTTTCCTCAGTCTGTATTATCGTGAAATATTTGTATCTGTGTAGTATGTATGTGTGCTATTTGTATTCTGATTTCTTGAGTTGGTACTTAATCGTGATTTGTTCTTTTAGGTTTTTGATGTTGGTTTCTTCCAGTTTTGTTATTCTGGCAAAATTTAAATGGGTTTCCAATTTTCTTATCTTCAATTTACAATTAAATGTTGATAAGTTTTTTATTATGTGTTGTGTTATCAATTTGGCTATAAAATGAGAGTGATGGAGATTGGGGAGGTTGATATTGATGAGTTGATTGATGCGAGATTAAATTGCTTATAGATATACTCAGACATCTAACTGTATCATCGTGAAAAAGCTTATTTCTGAAGGGTCAACCTTGATAACCGTGTTGAAATAATATGTGTGCTGTAATCAGTTGTGAGATGTCAAAGACTTAATTTTTGTAGCATCTACTAACTGGTAATCTCAGATTCCTGTATGTAAGCTTCTGAGATTTTTCATATGGACGGTGTCCCTGTGTGTTTCTAATTTTTCTAATTTATTTATTTATATCTCTCTCTGTATGTGTTGGGGGAGAGGGGGGGTTAGTCACAAAATAAGCCATTTCAGCGACTATGGCTAAAATAATTAAGGAGATGTTGCCTCCGGATGTACGTGTTGCAAGAGATACTCAAGATCTATTAATCGAATGTTATGTAGGTGAGACTACATGTAATGCCCCTCCTACCGGGGGGATGCCATACTTTGAACTTTCATTACCTTTGTCTATTTGAAATGTGATTTTGATGCTCCGTTGGTTTACGATGCATGCAACATTGTCCTATTGGTTATGGTGGGATACGTTGTGTTATCATGCTTAATTGTTAATTGATTAAGCATTTAATGTTCCTGGCGGAAGGTTTCGTGTTTCGTGTAAAGTCGTATTCAGCTATTGGTAGATCTCCTGAGAATGCATGTTATTCTTGTTAAGTTGTTCCGATCATTTCATCTCGCTTGAACTGTTTGGTCTTGTTCCTAATTCTCATATGGGTTTGTGCATCAATTATTCTGATTTTTGTATTTTTCTAAGCCTAAAACCCTAATAAAGCACTCTGAAATATAGTATTTGTGTGTCATGATCTGTTCTATTTTGTACTATTATGGACAATGGTAGATGCGTTTGTTGTTAAATCATGATAATGCTGGTTGTTTTTGCTGCTCCTAATTTACGCTTAAAAAAATTAAAAAAAAAAAAATTCAACATCAATATTATTATGTTCTTGTTGCTTTTTCTCTAACCAAGCAAATATAAACTCTAGTTGTGGGGAGGGTAGGGGAAGGAGAAAAATAGTATTAGGTCCATTTAATTATCCTAATAATAATTTGGGACGGAGGAAGTATTGTCCAACAACTTTAAAAGATATGGCCTAAATGTGTCATTCATTATAACGATAGTTGCAACCTTGTACCATGAGTATATCCCTTCTTTTATATTACTACTGTTATTTATTTATTTTTTGCTAGTTTGACTCTAAAGTTTCTTGGCACCGTGCGGTAAATTGCTAAGGCTAATAGGAACTCAAAAGAAGGGCAAGGCAGTGTACACACATGAGGGTCTCTTAACTTCAGCGAGACTTGGCACCGTGCGGTAAATTTACTCTATTTACTCTCCGTTTGTAAATTAAGAAGTACTCTCTTTGATTCGTATACTATTATTATTGATGAAATTTTGAATTTATAATTTTTATATGTTAAGATAAAGAAACATGGAGATAAGGCTGATGCTGCTGCTGTGTTTATGGCTACGCATACTACGAAGGCTCCTGATGGCTCAATAAAGTGGATTAATCCTTATTACCAGGGTCTTTTGTAAGTATTAATATTGTTTTCTAGGATAAAATGCATTTTAGTGGCTTAAACCCAGTTGTTCTTGTTCTGGTTCTGTTTTGGTGCTGTTCTGGTTCTGGTCTGGTTCGGGTTCTTGGAAAATTCCATCAATGGTTAATGTACTGTACTGGGTTGATGTTTACGAGGCTATGAGGATGAGTTTTAAATCTGAGCCTCTGATTTTAGTTGCTTAATCCCAATTGTTCTTGTTCTGGTTCTGTTTTGGTGCTGTTCTGGTTCTGTTTTGGTGCTGTTCTGGTTCTGATCTGGTTCGGGTTCTTGGAAAATTCCATCAATGGTTAATGTACTGTAATGGGTTGATGTTTACGAGGCTATGAGGATGAGTTTTAAATCTGAGCCTCTGATTTTAGTTGCTTAATCCCAGTTCTGGTTCTTGTTCTGGTTTTTCGTTAGTTTTCTACCTACTGATGTGCTTAACAGTTTAAGAATGGTAATGTCTCTAGTTTTATGCCTTGTAGTTTTAAGGTAAACTGATTATTTGATAGCCATGGATGGGTATCAAATAAGTTTAGAAAGGATTGTGTAAAAAGCGTGAATTAATGTGCTCTTTTTTTTCTTTTTTTTTTTTATGTATTTGTCAGGAAGAGTATGAAAAGCGTGCTCGTGAGGAGGCAATTGAAGAAGGAAGCATAGTTCCTGAGAGCAACGAGCGTCCTAAATTTCGTGAAAAACTTTGGAAGGACGTTGTTATTGAACTTGTTTTTAATCAAACATAAGTTGTTTCTTAGTTGGTTTTGAGAATTTAGTGATGTTTTAATGTGTATTTTTCATGTTTATTGTTACGTTTGATGGATTTGGTATTTGAAACAAGTTTGGTGTTTGTTATTGAAATATGTTTTGGTATTAAGAACAGGTTTAGTAATAAAACAGGTATCAGGCATTCCAATTTTTTTTTTTTAATTCTGTTAAACTTACCGACGGACATTTCCGTCGGTAACATCGATCATAATTTTAAGCTCAAATTTACCGACGGAATAATCCATCGTTAATAAAGCAATTAAAAACGATTTGTATTAATTACCGACGGAAATATTCGTCGGTAACAATAAATCTACCGACGGAGGATTCCGTCGATAATCTCCGGCGTAATTCCCGATCACCGGCCGGCGGGTTACATTGCCGACGGAGCGTTGCCGACGATCGATTGATAATTACCGACGGAAATTCCTACGGCGTTACTGACGGAGTATTCCGTCGGTAATACCAACAAGAAATTACCGGCAGAATCCGACGGAATATTTCCGTCGGTAACTGTCCATTACCGACGGATTATGTGGTTTAGGGACGGAAATTTCCGTCAGTAATGGACCAGTTTCTAGTAGTGATTTTCATTGTATTAATTTAGAGTTTGACATGGCCAAAAGTTGTTACTTTAGGTCCTACTGAAGGAATATGTTACAAATCTCAGCTAAGTCACCTTGGGTCGAGCACATAATAGAAAAATGGGTTTGTTAGAAATGTTAATTAGTTTTTAAGGGTCAACTGCAAAAATTAGATTGAAAAGGTTAAAAACAAATTCTTTTCCACATTTTTTTTTATTACATTAAATTTTTGAACACAAAATAAATTAAATAAAACCTATCAATGTTTTAAATAAATTGTTTCATTTTTTTTGTTATTAGTTAAATTATTATTACATTGTTAATAAATTAACCTTCATTTTAAAAGAGGATGATAGGTTTAAGGATATTTAAAGGATATATTGTCCTATTATATCTTGGTTCAAAAGGGTTGTTTGGTCAAATAAATTGTTTAAACAACAGTTGGTTGATTAGAAATTTTTAGCACTTAATGTTTATAGCTTTTCATTAAACTCTTAAAAGTCAATACACATTTCAAATAAACCCATTTGTCTATCACATGACTTAACTTTTTACAATTTGTGTCAGCCGCTTCCAAACTGACAACGTTTGGTCATATTAGGCTTTTGAATTGACAAAATTGATGTTGTGGATATGGCCCTCCAACACCCAACACCCAAGCAAATCGCAAGAAAACCTGGCACCACAAACAAGCACAAGAAATAAGAAACCAAAGCACAAGACAAAACGAACACAAGAAATTGTTTACCCAGTTCGTCAATATGTTTGACTACGTCTGGGGGCACTACCAAGCCAGGATCTTGCACTGTAATATGTTAAATCTGAGTTATAATGAGTATGGGGGCGGAACATTGTTTATATAGCAAACCTAGAATAAGACCTAAACCTAAACATAAGAGGAATCCTGAAAATCTGCACTTTCCCGACGTTCCAGGCGCCCGCCTGTATATGCCCAAGCGCCCGCTTACTTGGTTATTCCAGAATCCAGACTTTCTGTCGAGACCGGGCGCCCGCCTGGTAGTTTACCAGGCGCCCGCTTGGAATCCGCCAGATTTTCTCCCTTTGTTTCCATTAGGATCTCTACTCCAACAATCTCCCACCTAGAGATCAACCGCGTATACAAACCCCGTATCCGTCTTCAACTCATCCTTGGTGTCTTCCTAGTGCTCACCTTGAGTATGGTAGTGCCTTCCCGCTCTCCTATTCTCCAAGCCCCGTTGAAGCTATCCGCAGCTTCCACTTATCCCTGCTTGAGAAACCTAGAGCCTTGTCCTCCGATCTACACTTTCCGTTAGATCCACGCAGCGGTTTATCCGGTCCTAGAGTATGTGGTTCATCTTCAGTGACCCCTTGACCTTGGCCATCATGAACCGTCTCGCTCCCACCCGAGTTTGGAATATCCATGCAAATCACATTCGCATCCCCGCATTCCTTGAACTCCCGAAGCTCATACTCTCCACCATTATTAGAAATCAAGCTTTTAACCTTGAGTCCCCTCCGATTCTTCACCAAGGCCTTCCACTTCTTATACATCCTGAAAGATTCATCTTTCCCTTCTAAGAAGTAATCCCGGACCTTCCTTGTCGAATCATCAATGAAGGTCATGTAATTTGACACACCAACCCGAGAAGTTACCGGAGCCGATCCACACAAATCCGTGTGATCCCCCTTCTCACTCATGTGACCCAATCGACAGTGCCACAATTCCGTATCACCCTTGGCCGTCGCCACCGGGATACTACCCTTGGTGTTTCCCGCCAAATACAGTCTTCCTTCCCTATTACCCGAGCGACCTCACGATCCTCCTTGGCAATAACCCAGTTCCTGCAGCTAAAAGTTACCGTGTAACCTTCTTCACCCAGCTGCCCAACTGATATCAGGTTCTTTTTCAAACCCGGAATGTGACTGACCCCGTGTAGATGTAAGACGTTCCCGTCCGATGCTCCTATTCTGACATCCCCCTTCCCCTTGATTTCCAAAGGCTCGCCATCCGCCAGATAGACCTTACCGAAATCACCGGAAGTGTAGTTTTCCATCGCTCTTGCATGCCCGCATGAGTGGAATGATGCCCCCGAATCCAGCACGCATGATTCTAGCGCACTACAAACGCTCAGAATCAGTACATCGTCACCTTCGATTATCACATTCGCCGATTTATCCCCTCGCATGGGACAATCCCTCTTGTAGTGTCCTAACTCCTTACAGTGATAGCACTCTACCGATCCTCTGGCAACCCTTGGTCTTTCTTTGTTCTCCTCATACTGATCCCCACCCCCGATTACACTTTCCCTTGACCCTGTTCTCCCTTTATTGCTAGAACCCGGTCTTCCTCTACTAGTTGTAGCCAAGACCGATTTCGAAGTAGACGGTGTCCCCAACTTCTTTATGCGATTCTCTTCGCCCAAGAGGAAGTCCTTGACATCATCATACTTCAATTTGTTCTTACCCGCTGAAGCATTTAACGCTGTCACCGTTCCGCTCCAACTTCTTGGTAAGGACGCTAGCAATAAACACGCATGAACCTCGTCACCGAAAGTAATCTCCAACGCAGTCAATGAGTCTATAATATCCATAAACTCATCGATGTGTTTAGCTATGGATCCTCCCTCTTGCATCTTGAGACTGCCCATCTTGCGTATCAAATCAACCTTATTTGCAGCAGATGGAGTTTCAAATCTCTCAGTAAGATAATCCAATAGCTCCTTGGTGGTTTTCGCCTTCCTGGTAGTCTTCGCGATCCACTTCGACAAAGTAGATCGAACTACCCCTAAGGCTTTCCGATCCATGAGATCCCAGTCTTCCTGCTTTTCTTTTTCCGGTTTGACTCCTGTTAGAGGCTTATAGAGATCCTTATTATACAAGAGATCCTCTATTTGCATCCTCCAATATCCATAGTCAGAGCCATCGAATTTCTCAATTGCTTGTTTATCCTTGCCCATTCTTGATTGCTTGATAAACCCCTTTGATCGTCCAACCAAAGCTCTTGATACCAGTTGTTGTGGATATGGCCCTCCAACACCCAACACCCAAGCAAATCGCAAGAAAACCTGGCACCACAAACAAGCACAAGAAATAAGAAACCAAAGCACAAGACAAAACGAACACAAGAAATTGTTTACCCAGTTCGTCAATATGTTTGACTACGTCTGGGGGCACTACCAAGCCAGGATCTTGCACTATAATATGTTAAATCTGAGTTATAATGAGTATGGGGGCGGAACATTGTTTATATAGCAAACCTAGAATAAGACCTAAACCTAAACATAAGAGGAATCCTGAAAATCTGCACTTTCCCGACATTCCAGGCGCCCGCCTGTATATGCCCAAGCGCCCGCTTACTTGGTTATTCCAGAATCCAGACTTTCTGTCGAGACCGGGCGCCCGCCTGGTAGTTTACCAGGCGCCCGCTTGGAATCCGCCAGATTTTCTCCCTTTGTTTCCATTAGGATCTCTACTCCAACAATTGAAACATCGCTCTTAAATTGTAAAAATCATATCTATATTCTACCTTATATTGCAATTTACCCTATGGTATAACTTATGAAAACACAATGTAGTTTATAAATATAAAAGAATGCATTGCTTTATTTGACGCAATGTGTGAATCATGTCATATTTCCGAGTAATTTTTTCCAATTTTCATAATAATTCAACAATTTGGCTTTCTAAAACATTTTTATGAGTAATAAGAATAATTATTTATCCAATTAGTCCACATAAAATATCACCTCTAAATATTTCCTCATGTACGTAGACAAGTCTCACTTTCGTGAAGCATTCTCCTTTCCATCTTCCACCTTTATTTTGAAAAGTTGATATTCATTGCCCCCACCAATTCTATTTTGCCCTAGTGTATCTTTCTTTTTGTTTCTTCTTTGTTTTTCTTTTCCTCTTACATCTTACTTACAACTTCATCTTTACATCACATGCATAATATATTCCATTTTTACTATTTCTTTTAGACATGGGGTAGACTTCAATATTAGACTTTGTAAGGAAATGAACATAATATTACATGAGATGAATAAAACTGATTTTGGAAGCTTGCAATGAACATATTTTTACATTTTTACATGAGATGAATCAAGCATATTTTTACATGATTTGGAACTTTTTTAGCCGTTTCTCTAACATACTCCTTCCGTCCCAAAACAAAATTCTCATAGAATGTTAGGAACAAGAATTAAGGAAAGATGTAGGAAAAGTAAGTGGTGTGCGTAAAAAGAAGAGAAAAAGTGGGGTAGGAAATAATAACTGGATAGTTGTTGTGATTGAGAATGAGAGAGAAAGTGAAATGAATCTTTTCCCTTTTAGGTAAGTGAGAGTTTTTAATGAAACACCCAAAATGACAAAATAAAAAGTTTGTTTTGAGACGAATGAATATAAACCCTTCGCTCTAGATATCTGGAGTTATACATGCATACTAATTCATTATATATGTAATTAGTTTAATAGTAAAATAAATGTGTTAAGAAAGGTGCAGATCTATGTAAAGGAGGGAGTGTTGGAATTTAAATATGCAATGGGAGATTAATTAAATTAATCAGGGATAATTATGCAACAACAATAATAGTATTATAAGTCAATGGTAATAACAAGTAGCAGGAGAAGAAACACAAATAAAAATTGAGTTAGAACTACTTATCAAATCAAAATCAAATGACCTTAGGAAGACTGTCCTAAGAAGAATTATTGCTTCTGATTCGTGCAACTTCAGTTATTTCGAGGATAAAACGATCTGAGAACACTTACCAAGAACGTCTGCACACCACGTACGGGTAAAACTTTGGTCCTGTCACAGTTCGCCTGAATCGCTCACTCTGATCACACAATCTGAAACTTAGAACAGGATATAGAGAGAAAACACGAGACAATATTTTGTTTTTCCATGTATAAACTGAGGAGAATTGCACGCTTTAGAGCTAACAGTCCGGGAGACGGAATCCTAATCTTGATTGACTAAAAGAGTTTCTGCCTAGTTAGGAAAAAAATGCACAGTTAGAGTCTGGTTAGGAATTTAACGGCTTTAACTGAAACCTATTACGTACAAAATACAGAAAACCTCAAATAAATTTTGTCAAAAAAGGTTAGGCCCCGAACCAAACCATTCGCCCAAACAACCTAGCCCACTAAATAGAAAAGAGGTGGTCTCTTGTGAGAACACCTAGATCCGTCTCATAGAAGGGACGGGTCGACCCATGACCCGTGTACAACATTCTCCGCGAAGCGTAGGATCCCAACCCATGCTCCACTCAAAATCTACCACGTGGCAGTGACCCATTGGCCCAAAAAAATATATTTATTTTTTCCAGAAAGAAAAAAAAAATCATTTTTTTTATTTATATATATATTTTTGACTGTTTTTTTTTCGTTTGCCAAAAGTAATACTTAGTATAACTAAATGTAACAACTGTGTTACTTATAAAGTAACATTGTTTATATAAGTAAACGTAACACCAGTTTTACAAAAAAAAAAAAAACTCATTTTACTCATCTTTCAACTGTAATACTAACTATAAATACGTGTAACACTAACAATAACTAAATGTAATTATCGTTATACTGAAATGTAATAGTGTTTTTTCCAGAATGTTTTTTATTATTGAGTATTTTTATTTTATTTTTTGAAAGAAAGTAACATTTGAAAAATAACAATTTATATACATGAATGTAATTATTTGTACAAGTAAATGTAACACTTTAGTATATGAAACTGTAACATATTTCTATAGATAATGTAATACTTTTACATGTATCATGATAAATTGAACTCATTGTAACTTATTATTTGAAAACATATGGATATACTATTATACAAGTAAACGTAATTGTTTTACAATGTTATTATACAAGTAAAATGTAACATTCGTTTATAAAAATTGTTACTTTCTACTTATTTTTACAATGTTACTAACACAAGTGTTTTTAGTTCTAAAGTGTAAATGGTTGAATTATTACTTTTCTATACATATGCGTTACAATTGTATAAACATTGTTACATATAAGTAACACGTTCGTTACATTTTAGTTATAATAAGTATTACTTTTGGCAAAGGAATAAAACATAAAAAAACACTACTATTACTTTTCTGTATATATGTATTACTTTTATGTATACAAACTGTTACATATAAGTAACACGTTTGTTACATTTAGTTATAGTAACAATTACTTTTAGTAAACCGAAGAAAAAAAAATATATATATATGTATGTATGTATTTTTTTTGCCTGCTGGTCATGGGTCCGGGTCATGGGTAAAAATTGACCCGTTTCTACTATGAGACGGGTCATGATGTTCTCATACAAGTTTTTGTCAATAGAAAGTGGGTATAGTGTTGTGAGTATAGAAAGTGGGTATGAGAGAGAAAGTGGGGTAGAGAATAGTAAGTGGATAGTTGTTGTATGTATGACATATAGGACCTACTAAATAAAGAAGTATAAAAATATTTATTTCAGTCTATCAGCCCTCACCACACGACCAAGTAATATCCAACATTAACATGCATGATTACTTATTAATTAACGCATATGAGTTCCAATTTTTTCTGGAATTAATATCAATAATGTATATGAAAGTGTTGAAAACGAAATGTATTTTCGAACTAAGGGAAATTACAAGGTAATTCCCTTTAATTTGAGGTGGGCTGCAGGCCAATTATGGGAAAGAAGCATCAAATGAACATTGAGCATGTGGATTATGCATAACCATAGGGAGATACGTTAATGGATAAGTAACCACTTGTGCTTTTGGTGAGCTTTTTTGAGGCAACGAACTTTTATTATTTTTTCTAACTATTACAACTATTATATTCTGTATTTAAGTTGTCAAATGCAATAATGCTTATGGAGGCTGCGGTGCATAGTGAAAACCAAGAGAAAAATACATTTTTCGTCTCTCAACTAGTTTAAGTTTTATCTTTTCGTCATTGACCGATTTATTTTTTTTACCTTTTCATCTTTAGCCTATCGTTTTTGGGATTATGTCATCCTTCCGTCAGTTTGCCATCCAAAATTCCGTTAGTCCGCTTATGTGGCATAGTGATGTGGTATTTTTTTGCTTAGTTGGCAGGATATATTGCCCATTTGGAATATTAAGGGCTATAAGTGTGAAATATTAAACTTCAGGCCCTAATAATTATTCTAGTGATTGTAAAGGATGTAAAAATAAATAAAAATAAAAAATTGTTTAGCCCTAACATAAATTAATTAAGATGCTAAAAACGTAAGTGCTTTAAAAAAATAAATTTTTTTTTTTTTTTTTTTAAGAGCTTTAAAAAATACACTTCAATAAGACTATCGTCTCTTTCTCTCCTAGTTCTCACGCCTCCACCCCCATTCCATTCCACCCCACCTCACCCCACCCTACGGCCACCATCATCTCATCCAAGTCCGCCGCCAAGCTCGTCGCTGCCATTCTCTTCCTCCACCGCCGCCTCACGTCACACACACCTCCAACAGATCGTCTCTTTCTCTGGGTTTTTTCTTTAGAAGCAGATCTGGGTTTTAAACCCCTCCGCCCTTAACTGCCTCACCCTCTCAAGTCGCCCCTTCTCTATTGCCCCTGCTGACAGTCACATCCTTCTCTCTATATCTTCCATTTTTCTTTTGGAATAAACAGATGGTGAGGGATTCTATTTGTTGCAGATCTGGAAAGTGGGGGCAGTGACCGCTTAAGTAGCCATGGATTTTAGAAAATGGTGTTGTAATATCAGGGGAGAAAGGAACTATTTGTGTACATTGTAGATAAGAAAATCTGGGTGCTTGCAGAACAAGATTATGTGTTTCTGACTTCGAATTTAGGGATGAAATCAAACTTGAAACGAGTATGCACATAAGATTGCTACTTCTAAAAGTTTCTCCCTATCCCTATGGTGTTTTGATTGTATATATGCTTTTAATTTTGAATATTTGTGATGTTAATTGTAGTGGTATTGTGGTAGTGATGGTGGCTCTAGTGGAATGGTGGTGGTTGGTGTGTTGATGTTAATGACGGAGGAGTGACTTTGTTGCTATATTTTACGCCGGAGTGGGGATGGCGCCGGAATTAGCCTGGTGGGGGAGGCAATGACCTGAGTGGGTGGACAGCGGACGGAGGTAAGAGAGTGGACGAGGGCGACGGCGCTGAGAAGAAGAAACGGGTTGAGGATACGAAGGAAAGTAGGGTTTTTATTTTATTTTTCAGCCCTTGCATTTTCAATTGTAGCACTTTTGCTCTTGAAGATTCATATGATATGCCCAACTATGCAATGAGAGTGCCAAATAAGCGAAAATTATGAGTAAGCACGCCACATGAGCAAAATTAACGGTAAAAATTGATGGTGAATTAACGGAAGGATGACATAGTCCCAAAAACGATAGGCTAAGGATGAAAAGGTAAAAAAAAATAGGTTAAGGACGGAAAGGTAAAACTTAAACTAGTTGAGGGACGAAAAAGGTACTTTTCTCAGAAAACCAAGGTTAGGGGGATAGATGGGCAATGCTAGGGGCACAAAAGAAGTTTACAAAATGATAGATACAAAATGAGGTGACGATATTTTATTAGTTGCATCGGTTGTGGACCCGCCAGACTCTAATTAAAAGCACCAATAAAAATTATGACACCTCATTTTGTAAACCATATTTTGTGAACTTTTTTGTGACTTTATATATTTACCCAGAGATAGAAACAAGGAGTTATTCCCCTAAGGTCCCTTCGAAGCTCTTCAATATTAAGGAAGACAAGAAATTTTCAATATTCTCATCTAGTCGGCATGCAGGATTAATATTCTTCAAAATACTCTTTCTGTCACAAAATGATCTTTACACGTTAATAACTTTAGGTTGATTTAATTATAATAATGAAAATCTAAAACTTGTTATCGATACACCATCAACAATACTATCAATAACAAGTTTTAGATTTTCATTAGGATAAAACCTAAAATCATTGCTCAAAGTTCTTTCGTAGTAATGTCAAGATAATTGTGAAGATTATTTTGAGACAAAAGTATAGTATTCGGTTATTTTTTCATAATTCTAAATGTCAATATAACCCATTTCGCTCCCAAAATCACTCTGCCCCTTTCGCCACACACACGCACACATTATTTCTCTTTCTCTCTCTCTCTCTCTCTCTCTCTCTGTTTAAACACATCTAACTCTCTTCTTTCTTTCAGTCGTCTACTCCATCCGTCCCAAAATAATCTTCGTGTTTGAATATTCAAACTTTTTAAGGATTTGAACAATTGCTTCACTAGCCGTGTTTTGTTCATGCACTTTTTAAGCCTAAATTGTAAAAATGAGAAGAACTTTTTAAGACAATGAGAAATGACAAATGAGAAGTTCATTTTGGGACGAAGGGAGTAGTTTTTTTTTTTTTTTTTCCTTCTAGCACAGATTTTCATTCTCCTCCATTACCTCAATCAACTCTGCGTCCTCCCACCCCAATGCTCCCTCTCTCCCTCACTGCAGCATCATATGGAGGGGCATACACCCAAAGCTCTGTTGGGTACGTAAGTGGTGCAGTTTATTACCGATAGGTGTCGAATGCTTGACATAGAAATTATGTTGCCTATGATTTGGTACCCCTTTTGCTGTTGCAACGTCACCTTCCTATTTAACTGTTAGGAAAAGATAAATAATAAGTAATGGTTTTCATGAAAATAACGAAGTTCAAAAATGTATATTAAATGAAAAGTATGTAAATGTTGAATTAGCTCAAAAATTCTTAATGAAAGAAAGAACAGGAAGAAGATTTGGGAATTTTTACTCTCTTGTATATCACTAATGACTGAGATTACAATTGTATATACAGTTAATGACGTACAATACCTGCTAACTGTCTAACTAAAGTTCGTTAGAGTCTAAATGTATTCAGTTATCATATTTACATACTAAGACTGCTACTATCACTTATTTACAATAATACCCTTCTGCTATGTACATTAACCTTTGTCATCCTTTGTGTCTTTGTGTGCACATGTACCCTCATCATTCTTATCACCCCCCCTTAAGATGGATGGGAGAAATAGGTTGATCACATTCATCTTGGATAAGAGATATAACACTCGATCAGCAGGAAGTGCCTTAGTAAAAAGGTCTGCTGGTTGCTCTATTATGGAAATATGATGAGTGATAGTGCCTTGGAAGATCTTCTCTCTTACTAAATGACAATCTATCTGTTGTTCAAATATATGTTTAGGACATAGAATTGCTTAATCCCAATCATGTTTGACACTTAGGATCCCCCAATTTTATTGGAACCTTTATAAGGTACTCTTAGGATTCTTTGTGACCAGCACAGGTGTATAACAACTTTTCAAGCAAGGCAAACCAGCTAGAGGAAGCAAATCGGCAAGCCAGCATTCAAGTTGCCGATCAACTTACTACTCAGTTCGACTCATCAATCAGCAAGGACAGTCTGGACTTTACTGGTAGTCAGGTTTCATCGTTCTAACTTAAAGTCCTTTACCGATTGTCTTTGACCTTTTTGTACTGTCTTATCTGAAAGTAGTTTATCTGCTCTGTCATGATTACTGCGCCGTCTGACACATAGCTATTTTTAGCTCTACTCTGTCTCTACTTGCTTTTTGCAGGTAACCGGTTGAGACAAATGGGTCTTTACCCATCAAACTTTTCCAAGCATGCGTGTACTTCAAATCCCCGCCATTAATGCAAAAGATACCGCATTTAATGCTCCTCAACTACCCAGCTAAAAATTCAAATTGCAAGCCTTCTTCTACAAGACTCAAGTCATTAACTCCTCTTATAAATAGAGGACTCAGAGCATTGAAGAAGGTTGGTGAAAATAGTGCATTGAAGAGAGTTGATTGTTTAGAGCATTCATTGAAGCTCAAACATTATGTCCAGAAAATCATTAGTCATTTATTAGGACATACACTTGTGCACAAACTCATCAACAATGTCAGTATTCCCGAACTATATTATTTTAAGGAATACGTTGCTTGAGTTATTCACACACATACCTGAGTGAGACAAGTTCTCTTGGACTTGCCGCTCAAAAATACTTGGTCAGTATTTGTATCACGATCCATTAGTGATCTCTAGAATTTAGTCTTTGTATCCGGCAAAGCCGTACTTGTAATAGACTAGGGATATCTAATAGTGCTCTTAACCCAAATCCAAGTTCTGACCAAACTTGGTAGAGGACGTAGCAGTATTTACACTGTGAACCTCTCCAAATCATTGTGTCCCCTGTTACGTACTTTGTCCTTGCCGGTTGGAACTCTATCACCGGCAGATCGTACTTGTTCTTACTGATTCATTGTAATTTCTATTTACCAATCTCTTGAAACTGCATTGAACTTTTAGAAATTACTTTGTGTTTAAACCAAGCTCTCAAAACCTTTACACTGATTTTGTGTGAGTAAAACTAAGTCATATCTTCTCCGCTGCGCTTACTGATAATAGTTTGCAAACTTATAAGTGACTTTGCATTTATAAAGTGTTTCTTTGAAAAAGTTTTAATTAGGCTATTCACCCCCCCCCCCTCTAGCCTATTTTCCTACAAATTGAGCCTAACAATTGGTATCAGAGCTTGGAATTTTGAAAGAAATTTCCAAGCTTTGCAGCTTGTTTGCCGATACCATGGCAGGAAAAATCATGCAGTCATTCAACATCACTACCATTCCGTTGTTGAATGTCAACGAGTTTGGTATCTGGAAATCTCGTATGATAAAGTATATGAACTCAATCGATGACCGGTTGATGAAGGTCATAGAAGGTGGTCCAATCATTCGCTTAAAAGTCTCAACCACTTATAGACCTATTCCCTCCACTCCGCTTACACAACATGCTGATCGTGACACTGAACAAGAAACCCATGTTCAGATTGAGGAAACTCTGGTTGAAAAACCCAGAGAGGAATGGACCGAAGATGACAAACTTTCAGCTGCCCTAGATGGAAAAGCATGCCACATTATCTCTTGTGGTTTGGATGACAAGCAATACAAACTCATTGACTTGTGCGTCATGGCTCAAGAATGCTGGAACAAACTCCTTGCATACTTTAAAGGTGATGAGCAGGTGACGGACAACAGACTCTACGATTGGATTGCTGAGTTTGAATCCTTCAAGAAACAAGATGATGAATCACTCAGAAGTGCCTACGACAGATTTTGCGAGGTAAGTAATTTATGTGCTTCATTAGGTAAGGTTTATACTATGAAAGACCTAAATATTCGTTTTCTAAGTTCTTTGGGAAATGAGTATCATACCAAGGTCACTGCTGTTAGAGAAGTGAGAGACTTGAACAAGACTTCTATTCAGAATCTTGTGTCCAGTCTATTTCTGTATGAGAGAGAACTGCAAAAACTTAACTTTCTCGATAAAAATGTCAAAAACTTGTCTCTATCAGCTCAGTCACAGATATCCTTCCCTTCAAACAAATTCCTTCCTATAGATCCCCATCAAACACCCTGCAGTTCCAAAACCTCTGAAGCAACCTCAGACAAACCGATGGAAGAAGACGAATTTGCCGCCTTCGCCAGAAACTACAAAAGGTTCAAGGACTTAAAAAAGATGCAGAAAGGAAATTACCATCAACAAAAGTCATTCACACAATCATTTCAAAAACCAGCAAGCTACAACAAACCCTCTACAAGTGCTACCGACCGAAAGAACAATAAAGGTGACTTGGTCTGTTTTAATTGCAGAAAACCTGGTCACTTTGCTTCCAAATGTCCTCAACCAAAATATGAGTATGTGAGGAAGTCATTCAGCAAGAGACATCCTAAGTCTCGAAGCTTTGTTGCCGATGAAAGCACAGAAAAGGCCTTGCCGGTTTGGTGTGAAACTGCCTCAGATGAAGATGCCGATGAAGATGAAGATGCTGATGTAAGTTTTGTTGCCCTAGACTTGGAAGATGCTGATATATCATCATTGTCGACTTCAGTCTACCGAGATCCATCTCCTCCCAGAACTCCAGTCAGAGAAGAAGCTGCTGGAAGACCTCAACCACACTTCAAAGAAATAAGTGTCAAAGCAGAAAACCCAAATGGATACAAAGTTCATCAAGTGGGAACCTCACTCTATGGCCAGTGTAACTCTTTTCACTTCACTGCCATCAAACCAAAATCCTTACTGATGACCAGAAAGTTCTCATTCACTGAACATCCTATCATTGTCAAAAGTCTTTCAAAACCCATCTCTTCCCTACCTGACTTCTCTCCTGAACCCATTACCTCTGCCCCAAAAATTTTAGCTGATCCTTTTCCTGAAATATCCAAAGCTGAAATGGTAGAGACAATGGATGAACTTTTTATTGATCATGAGAAGTTGAGTAGCGTTCATAAAGTGATGGCTGCCGATTTCAAAAGAATTTCTGCAGAGAATGACTTGCTTATGTCTGAACTTAAAGTTCTCAAAGGACGTGAGCTTGAGTCTGTTCCACTAAAGAAAGAAAACCTGGATCTTAAAAGTCAAGCAACAGTATTGATAGCTCAGATCGAAGATCTTGTGGCAAGAAACAACCATCTCACAAGGATTGTTGATTCTTACACAAAATCTAGAGTTGCTGTTGAAACGATCCTATCAACCCAAATGTCATTTAAGGACCAATCTGGGTTAGGATTTGATTCCAGCAGCAGTAGCTCTACTGAAACTTGTGCGACCGAGAAAAAGGATGAGAAAGTTGAATGTAGTTCTGTTAACTCAGTGCATAAGAATGCTAAGCCAGTATACAATGCTGTGGCTATGAAGTATCCTAAGAACCAGAACAAAAGGAAAGATGAGCACAAACAAAGTTATGTTAAGGTTGCTGATACTGAGTCTGCCGATAATGGTATTCTTGGTGAATACATCAGCAGAGCAAGTGCTTCCGGTCTAACCACCTCTGCTGCCGATGGACAAGTACCTAAAAAGGTAACTGCCAAAGGTAAACAGAATGGAAAGAAAGGCAACACTAGCACCTTCAAACCTACTAAGTTTGTGCCTGCTCTATCCTCTAGTTCTGCCGATGCACTGACTAAACAGAATGATGTTCTACCGACTCCATAGCCAATCAGTCAAGTGAGATATTCTAATTGTTCTGATTATGGTCACAAGGCTCATGAATACCTCTTGAAGCATCTATCTGGACCCACTGAGGTTGCATCCTCCAGTGGTGGCCAGATGTGGTTGCCAAAGAGGAACTAACCCTCGGACCAAGAATAAGGGGGACCATAAGCATATTGTTTCATTACAGGAATGCTTCATGGCCTCAACTGGTGCAAGCAAGTATTTGTGGATTCTAGATAGTGGATGTTCAAGGCACATGACAGGATTTGCAGATCTACTTGCCGATATTTCAGAAGCATCAGGTCCCCCAGTGGTTTTCGGTGATAATGCCAAAGGAAAAAATCATCGGTATTGGTACCATTAAGAGAGGTGCAGTTACTGTACAGAAGGTCTCTCTAGTGGATGATCTGAAACAAAACCTTCTATCAATATCACAATTCTGTGATAAAGGAATGCAATGAGGAACGCCATATTTTAATGTGGGTAAATAGTAGAGTAGTATACAAGTGTATGCGTGTACACATGCTCACTCATGTCCACACAAACACATGAAATGTGTGTGCGCGATGTTGTTATATACTACCTCCGTCCCAGCTCAATGTGCACAATTGACTTTTTTGGTCAACTCAATTGAACTTTGACCATAGTTTTATGAAAATTTAGATTTTTCTATGAAATTCTAAAAAATGTTATTGATACTATTCCTAACAATGAATCAATAACAATTTTTAGGATTGCATAAGTATGTCTAGATTTTAATAAAATTATGATCAAAATTCGGTTGACTTAACCAAATGAACAGTTAGTGTGCACATTGAGCTGAGACAGAGTATATATACTCCCTCCATCTCACCTCACTTGAGACCTAAAAGGTAGGCACAATAACCAAGGAAAAAGAACAAAATAAGGAAAATGTGGTAGAAAACGAAGAGAGAGAGAATGAGGGGGTAAATAGTAGTGTTGACTGAATAAATTGAGTGGTGGAAAAGGAAGAGAGGTGGTGGGGTAGGTTGAATATAAAATACTAAAAAGATGGCTATTTTGGGGAGTATCAAGTGAAGTGGGACGGACCAAGATGGAAATAAGTCTCAAGTGAGGTGGGACGGAGGCATTGGCGGATCTACACCAAAAAGTTTCGTGTTGCCTGTTCTTTCAAAAAAAAAAAAAAAAAAAAAAGACGCGAAACTAAAATTCAATACTGTAATGAATTATTCATGTAATAACGTACAACATCCTAAACCAGGGAAACTCAGATAAAGTTAAAACAATTATTCACCTCAATTCAAAGATATCCAATGTCCTAGTCCGATACGGCTGTTCGTAGGGGCAGCACACTTTCATGTTCCTTTGCCTCAGCTGCATTCCTATCCGCGACAACCTTTGACATTCCAAACATCTGAGAAAAAAATTACACGATGTATTTCAGCACTGGGCTATAATAAGGACAGAACTGTCTAAAAGTTTTAAGGTTAAAAGAATAATAAAACCTTAGAGATTGTCTTTTTAAAGCAGGTTGCGTGTTCATCCATTGAAGCATTTATAAACACGTCAATGTGATCCTTTACGTCCTACAAGAAAGTTGCATCATCATCCGTCTTCTTCTTCCTACATGACGGGATTGGTGGGTTCACAACAACCTTTTCGCTTTGACTTTTTTCAGTTCCCATCCTGCAGTCAAAACCAGACCTCAAAGTTAGTATAGAAACACTGCTTGAATAAGGTATGATTGGTAATTGAGATTATTCGGACAATTGAACATCAACAGAATTTTTTCTCAAATAATTCCCTTATTTCTAAGTATTTACCAAAGTATCACCTTTTTCAAAGTATGTACCAAAATGACCAACTTTGAGGTAATTCGCTTCTAGAAAAAGAGAATTAATATAATTCGCTAATGCCAAAGGCGAATTACTCTTTGACCAGATTAGGCGCGCTTTGCATTACGGGGTTAATTAAGGTTAAGATAATTCGCTTCCTGCAGTAGCAAATTACGTTAATTCGCTTTTTCAAGTAGCGAATTACATTAAACCCACACAATAAGATAAGGTTTCAGTATGTGCTGCTCATTATATCTCCATCTTGTATGAAAATAGAGAGAGAAAGAAGAAGGGACGCAAAGAGGAGAGGATTTTGCAAATCCATTTCTTGAAATACTCAGATCAAGCAAAAAGGTACACCAAGATCTCTATCTATATGTCATTTTTGTGTTTGATGTTATTTATTTTAGGTTTTTTAGTGAATTTGTAGAGAGAAATGATAAATTTAAGATTTTGACTGTTATTATCATTTTCTAGGGTTCTAGGGTATCGATGAGTGGGTTACCGCTTATTTTCATGTGCTACTGGGGAGGGGATGATGAAGATCCATTTAATGGTCCTCTTTTTGAAAAAGGACCAAAATTTGGTCTTAGAGCGATACATAGATGGACTTACACTGAGTTGATTGATCAGTTGTATGAACATATTGGGGTAGATCGAACAAGATTTCAGCTGGAAGTTATTTGTAGGTTTCCTCATTCCTTTGACCATGGAATTGCAAATTACTTTCCATTTCATATCCAAAACGATAATGGTGTGGCGTTAATGTTTGATGTTAATGCTCAATTTGGTGGGTTGAGTAACTTGCAATTGTATATTATCATGAAGGCTATTGAGGTGTTTGATATCCGTGGGGGTGGGACTGACATTGGTTATAATCAAGAGACGAATGAACGTTATGCAGAGGCAGAGACACTTTATGTGAATTCGCAGAGTTACAACCGAGAGCCTGACGAGGGTCCAAGTACAGAGACATTCTATGATAATTCGCAGAGTTACAACCGAGAGCCTGACGAGGGTCCAAGTAACCAGAGACCGTGTCGTAGACGAGTGCCACGTGAGGATGTTCCGGCTGATGATGATGTTTTAGATGAAGATGATGAAGATGATGAAGACTATGATGCACAAATAGATAGTTTGTTGTTTCCTGATGATGATGATGATGAAGAAAACAGCACCGGTAGTGAGATTAGCGAGGGTGACGATGGGCCGAATGATGGGATTGAATCAGATTTAGTAGCGTACGAAAGGAGAGAGAATCGAATGCATGAGAGAGCAGACTATCCTCTTTATCATGATATTGGAGAAGAAGTTGATGTGATTGCTGTTAATAATCAATGTAGTTTTCTGATATGGGATGGAGAGAAGGGTGGATTGGCTAAAGGGATACGATTTTCTAAGAAGATTGAGGTGCAATATGAGATAAAGAAGTATCACATACATTCCAATCGACGTTTTAAGGTAAGAAAGAGCACACTCCGAACGTGGGCCATTGAGTGTTTGTTGAAAGACTATCCATGCCCTTTTTATGCTCGTGTGAGTCAGAAGAAGATAGGATATTGGGAAGTGACCAAGTATAGAGGCCCTCATTGTTGTTTGTATTCTGGACTTAGTCTTGATCACCCCAACTTGGATGCTAAGTTTATTGGTCGGCATATTCTCCATAAGGTCAAGGCTGATTCTGATTTGAATGTTCAAGTTATTATTGCAGATATAAATGAGAAATACGGTAGGACAATTTCTTACAAGAAGGAATGGTGTGGGAAACAAAAGGCCATTGGCTCAGTGTTTGGAGACTGGAAGGAATCTTATGCTCGGTTACCTCGTGTCCTAGGTGCTATTCAGAAATATAATCCTGGAACTATTGTTGAGTATTATAATACTCCTCCACCTGGTGTATATAAAAAGTTTGATCGTGTTTTCTGGGCATTCGGGCCTTGTATTCAAGCTTTCACTCATTGTAGGCCTGTCGTGTCTGTTGATGGAACGTTCTTACATGGACGTTATAAAGGGGTGATACTCATTGCTATGGGTGTTGACGCCAACGACAGCATCGTTCCTCTTGCTTTTGCTATTGTTGAAAAAGAGGACCATGTTCTCTGGAGTTGGTTTTTACGCCTTGTTTGTCAACATATTATCAAGGGTCGTGAGGTATGCTTACTTTCTGATCGTCATAATGGCATTCTTGCTACAGTTGCAGAAGATACTTGGTGGCCAAATGTGCATCATTGATATTGCTTGAGGCATATGAGAGCAAATTTTCTGAAGAAGCATCATGGTAGTGATTTGAAGCGTCTGTTCTGGGTTGCTGGTTGTGCTCACCAAGATAGAAAATTGAAAAATACTTTAGAGTTGATCCGTTTAGTTGACCCAGAAGCCATCAAGTAGTTTGAGCATATAGATAAGAAGAAGTGGACACTGGCGCATGATGGTGGTTATAGATATGGTATTATGACTACGAACTTATCTGAAGATCCCTCCCCTTGTCCACTACTATGACCCCATCCCTGTGCATGACTGCCCTATCCCCCCTCACCACCATATGAAGATCCCTCCCCTTGTCCGCTACAATGACCCCATCCCTGTGAATATCTGCCCCATCGCCCCTCCCCCAGATCATCACCCTCACCATGTCCCTGATCTCCCTGATGTCCTTCCCCCTACCCCCACCATGTCCCTGATCATCACCCTCATGTCCCTCAGCCTCACCCTGTCCCTGATGTCCCTCTCCCTCCCCCTCCCCCTGTCCCTGATCATCCACACGACGACGAGGACGACGACGAGGACGTTGTCTCTGACCCTCATCTTCATGGGTACGGTCAACCGGTGATGGAGGAGGTTGACCCAGAAGTCGTCCTTCCTCTCTAATATAGGTCAGGGCATGTGTGATGATGTGTCGCGTTTGAAGTCGAGACTGCTCCGGTCCTTGCTCAATAATTGCTTGTTCATTAACGACATATAAACGTTGGAAGCTTTGAATCTGAAAAAAATATATTCAGAAAAACGTCATTTATTCTGGTACCCACCATCCTTACTGAAAAGGAATTAGAAACTCACCATCCCTTCTGTGAGGCTAGCATGTGACCGGTACCCCACATCCTCTACATGAGCAGGATTGTGAATCAACAAACGTGTGATGCTTTTGTACCTTTTGAAAAAAAATGTTAAAAATATTAAAAATTTGTGATGCAAAGAAAGGAATAAATGTCAACTATAACATTTATTCCGGGATAGAGAGAGTATACAAAAAACAATAGACACTCACCAAAGCATGTACTCATGTGTATATGAATAGTCCATATCCACCTCGTCCTCTGACCTAGGAACCACATTGAACAAACGTGCTTCCCATTGTTGAATATAGGCGGCATGGTCATCCACCCAACTTATTCTGGGTCTACTCCGTCTATCAATCTGATGCAATCTAACATCAGTGTCAACTGGCCCAGGGATGAACTGGCGCATGCCAAACTGGCGCATAACTCGATCAGGCAGGTGCAACTCCACCCTCTCGAAACATATAAGAGGCGACCTCGTCCTCCAAACATCCTCCCCCTGCAAGCAATACCCTGGAGCAACACGCTCTCCATATGGCTCCCACACAACCTGATCCGCAGTCAAACTATCTAATGCATCCCTATAGCCGCGCAGGTTATGTCTAGTCACATAACCAAACGATAACGCCCCTCGCCATCTGAAATTGAAAATCAAAGAAAATTATACTCCAAAAGCGTAAAAAAAATATATCAATTCATTGATAAGTAGTTGTCCTATCATACCTAGCCCCCAAAGGGTCATCTACATCTGCCCCATATACAGCGCCTAACGACCGCGGCTGGGTACACCTCAATCTCTCCCATGCCCAAATCTGTTCAAAAATCAACATCAATATTTATAAATATATCAATATATATAAATATATACTATAAAATGACATGGTGCACATGTATACTATATTTAAATAGTCATACCTGCACAATCGGCATGAATCCTCCACACTGACTAGTCTGGGGGGAAGTCGCCTTGCAAAGCTCTCGATAAAGGATGGCTAACGCAGCACTGCCCCAGCTATAAGATCCTACAACATCGATGTCTCTAAGAAGTGGCAAATATATGAGCTTCACCTTCGAATTACTGCGATCTGCCAAGATATATGACCCCAATAATGCCAAGATATAGGCACGTGTGTACCTATCAATATCCGCTACTGTGGCATGTTCTCCCAAATTAAGATTCAAGATATGCTCCTTAAGCCACTTGAGATTCAACATCCCCGTCTTCAAGTTCGGGGGACCAGGTCTGACATCTAACAACTCAAAACACAAATCAGCCCACTGGGCGTCTGTCATATATGTCTGATAGCCCATGACGGGCAATACATCTATCGGTAAACCCATCAATAGACCCACATCCTGCAGCGTAATCGTCATCTCACCAACAGGTAGATGGAAAGTGTGGGTCTCCGGGCGCCACCGCTCGACCAACGCCTCAAATAAAGCACAATCATATTTCTTCATCTCCCCCATCCTGTAAACTCCGTAAAACCCTGCAACCCTTAATCTGTTCACAACCCTTCCATCTATATTTGTCGGGGGCTTTGGACCATGTCGAAACGATATACTACAAACCTCTTCACCAGCCCATAGCTGAGAAGATCTATGGGAACCCTGTAACGTCAGCACCGTCCGGTTCAAAGGACCCGGATCTACAAACGGCTCATTTACATCCATCTGTAACAATAAAAAACCCACGATTAGTTGGAAAGTGTGGGACAAAGGGAGTGTTAATTTTCAAACAGGTTAATCAATCACTTGATTAACTGAGAGAGCAACACAACACAAAGTCCTTCCCTAATTGAATCCATGTTTGCTTTACTGATAATAGGCTTCAAATAAAAATCAATCACATTTTTTGCATTAATTTTTCAGTACAAAAATAATTTTCATACTTTCAAAGAAAAACTACAAATTAAAATCATCAAAATCCCATTTCAAAATCATCAAAATCCCCTTTCAAAACAGCCCCAATTTCAAACCAAATTTTGAAATCAACCATGGAAATACCACACATTCAATATAATTGTACAAAAACCAAATCATAAACGCTACTTAAACTCAATAACCAGTCGACAATCACCCACGAAATTGAACCAAAAATGGCAAAATCCCAACCAATTCATATGATAGATATTTTGCTAAAAATAAAGAAATACTTACATTTTATATTAGGAACGGGGAATGACACAGCTTCGAATTGAGAAAACCCCTAACAATAACAATCGCGCAACAGGTCAATCGCCCAGATATCGCCCTCTCAAACTCTCTGTGTTTGTTTGTAATGAACTGAACTGAACTGAACGGAACTGAAAGATGGCGATTTAAACCTAATACGCTTCCGCAAAAAGCGAAATCATTTAAACCTATTTCGCTTCTTCAAGAAGCGAATTACCTTGGCATAAATCGCTAGTACAGGAAGCGAATTAGGTTAACCTTAATTAACGCCCTAATGCAAATCGGGCCTAATCTGGTCAAAGATCAATTCGCTTATGTCAAAAGCGAATTATTTAATTCGCTTTTCCTAGTAGCGAATTACCTCAAAGTTGGTCATTCTGGTACATACTTTGAAAAAGGTGATACTATGGTAAATACTTATGAAAAAGGGAATTATTTGAGAAAAAAATCAACATCAACAAGTTGCTAACAAATTATGATAACCAAATTCCATATGAAAGGATGGAGATAACAAGTTCGGAAACCACAAATGAAAATTAACCATCATTACAGGGCGAATTATAAACAAGGTTTTCGCAAAAATTCCAATGCCCCACAACTCGACTGCAGAGTAAGGCGTACCATAGAATGTGATCCCAAATGATACTCACATTAAGTTCCAACCAAATAGCCCTACAATTGCAAAAATTCCAATGCCCCACAAAATAGGAAAGAAGTGAAATCAATTTTCCTTAGGAAATTGATAGTATTAGTATGCATATCAAGAATCAAATGAGTGGTTCTACTCAACCCCCAAACTAGGAAAGAAGTGAAATCAATTTTAGATTTTAGGGTTTACCTTTGATTGGACAATTTCTTCTTGTTTTCTTGAGGGGGCTGTGGAGGGGGAGTATTTCCTTCCATTCCGGCGATGGTGGCGGTCAGGCGATGGCTGTGGGCGCCGGGCGGTGGCTTGGCTGGGGCGCCGGTGGACTGGAGAGTAGATCGGTCGCACTGTCGCAGGCGAGAGGTGAGATCGTGTTTTTCTCTTACTGACCTGCTACTGTCTTTTTTTTTCTTATTAATCTCAAACAAAGGAAACGACGCCGTTCACGAAAAAAAAAAAAAAATTCTTAAACACTCAAAACGACGTCGTTTTGCAATTTTATTTTTTTTACCATTGCCCGGGCAATGGTAGGCACAACAGTAAATCCGCCCCTGGACGGAGGGAGTATGTATGAGTGTGTATTTACTACTTTTTTCACATGCATCAAACTGAATATCAAATCTTAAAATATATGCACTTGTACAGTGTACTATTTCCACTCATGCACTTGGACATTGAGCAAAACATTTGATGTGGTCTTTTGATCGCTTTTCTTAGAAGAACATGGATTCAAGTGATATCACTAAGGAATCTACAAAGAAGGAATTGACGAGTACATTCGTTAGCCTTGTTTTGTTCACCTAAGCTCCAAGCCGAAATGAATGCCAAATGTCAATATGTGTGTATTGTGGACTAGTATAGGAAAAAGTGAAAAAAAAAAAAAAAATCATCCAACTTTACCCTTTTTTTGTTTTGATCACCTGACTTGTTTGCATCCCATTTTTTTCCGTCCTTAGACACTGTCTTTAAACCCATGAGTTTTTTACCGATACATGGTAGGGGGTACATATGTTATTAGCTTTGTTTTATTTACCTTCTCAAATGCTTATTAGTATGTCTGCGTGCGTAATTAGCAAAGTAGCATGTAACTGTATGTGTCTGCATACGTTCACTCGCGAACACATGCACACATATATAATATGCCGTTTATTGCTCTATATAACATTCGGTTTTAGTAATTACATTTCTGCAATGCTATAGAATTTCAGACAATCAAACATTCTAGGTGGACTAATAATTTTTGATGTGTTGACTTTGTGTTTGTTTTACTTAGATGAATTTGGATTCAAGCAAAGTTGTCGACAAATTGGCAATGGAAGGGAAGCTGACATCGAGTGATACCACTTCAAGGGAGGATAGGGTGCATGCACGCTATCCCACCTTCATTGACAAGTTATATCTATTTATTCTCTGTTTTTCAGTTGCTTGATGATATTATACAACAATAATGGAGCACATAAATAGCTGTTGTGCAAACTACTGAATTGGTTTCTCTTTTGGACTGTCAATGCAGGTTAATTGGAGGTGAGACAAAAGTCTAGAGTGAGAAGATTCTTTCTTTTTTGTTGTGTCCTCTTTTACTCCCTATGTCCCGTAATGTTAGTATCAGATTTTTACTAGTCATTTTGATTGAACTTTGACAAAATATAATGGGAAAGGTAATTATTCTTATAAAAATTCTAGTTACTGACAGATAATTAAAAATTCTACAAATAACATTTTTTAGATATTCATTGAGATAATTAAATTAATGTAAATTATTCATCAAAGAGCATTCAAATTCATGACTAGAAAATTGGGACTATCTTTTTGATTCGAGACAGGGAGTGTATAGAAATAGGATGGAGGGTGGAGTCTATTTCCTCGTGTTTATTTAAGGCACCAGACACCATTTTTATCCGTCTTAACAGGTTTTCAATTTTTGGCAGGCGTGGTGGAGGTAAATGTCAGTGTGAAGAAGATGATGATTACAGGTTCCGTCGGGGGCGTATTTTTAAACCTATCCCTAAAAAATACTGCCGCATTTGCAAGCCTAATAGTCAGGGAGTAACATCTTTCTTCCTGTAGATGGAGAAGTGCCAATATCCAAAAGTATTTTGTTTGAGGGTAGTTGACTGCTTGTCCGTATTATTATGATTCCAAATTCATAATTAAGCAGCTTTGTTAAGAAATCTCAAATATGCGTTTTAGGGCTTGTTTGGTGGAGCGGCGCGTTCAAAACGCAGTGAAAAAGAATCAGCTTTTTGCTAATTAAGCGTCTCAATAGAGAGTTTTTGAGTGGAGCTTTTCAAAAATCCAAGTCATTTTTAGCCGCTCTAAATAGCAGCGTAAAAAAAACGCTATGTTTTGAAAAATCTCAGTTTTTGAAACTGTGCACCAGACGAGCCCTTAGTATGTAACTGAAATTTTAATAGCACTAAAACTATGATCGTGGCAACATGTTTTATTCCCTCCGACTCAAAATAATATTCACACTTTTTTCACTGTTACTACGAAGGATCTTTGAGCAATAATTTTATGTCGATTTAATTATCCTAATGAAAATATAAAACTTGTTATTGCCACACCATCAACAATACTATAAATAACAAGTTTTAGATTTTTTATTAAGATAATTAAATCAACCTAAAATCATTGCTCAAAGTTCTTTCGCAGTAACGGCGAAAAAAGTGTGAAAATCATTTTGGGACTTTGGGACGGAGGGAATATTTTACAGGAGAAAACTGAAATAAGCGTTGAATGGGCGGACGGTAGTACTACTTTGGAATCAACATGACATAATGAAATAACGTTGATGACCGATAATGTGCACTCATGCTGCCTGCCCATGACTGTATATAGAATTCCTCGAAGCCTATTTATCTATGCAAGTCTGTCGAAGATTGGGAAATATGATATATATATATATATATATATATATATATATATATCAACATGACATAATGAAATAACGTTGATGACCGATAATGTGCACTCATGCTGCCTGCCCATGACTGTATATAGAATTCCTCGAAGCCTATTTATCTATGCAAGTCTGTCGAAGATTGGGAAATATGATATATATATATATATATATATATAAAAGATCAGAGGTCCGATTTTAAAGCATGCATATTAAGATAATAACAATAAATAACATAAAAATATCAAAATAAATGTCGCATGAATATAGTAAAATTGACTTTTCTACAGTAACTTTGACTTTTGAAAATACGTATACGTAGGCTTTCGTTCAACCTCAGTTTATCCGTCACCCGTAGGTCTGGAAGGTTAGTGGTTTCCACCTTTCGTAACGTTTTTGTATTAAATATAATTGGTAACAATTAACAAATAATTCTATTCGAGGCGGGAATAGTAAACTTACTTGTTTATTGCAAATTGTTGAGAGTACAAGATGGTTGACGAAGAAAGGATGAGTACAAGAGATTTTTAGAGAGATATAGAGAGAAATCAAAACTAATACAATTTTTGTCTTCCCTCTTACAATGAGCTATCTAATCTTTATATACTACTGATTTTTTGTCGTGCAAGCCTGCAGGAGGAATCTTCTTTTGAATTTTGTGACCAGTGGGCCAGGGCGGCTGAAATATTTGTTGAATTTTGTGACCAGTGGGCCAGGGCGGCTGATGCCTTCTTCTTTTTGAATTATTTGTTGGGGATGCCTTCTTCTCTTTGTGTGGGCCATGGTGACTGAGATGGTGGAGAGATCTTCTTTTTGTGCAGCTTTACAGATCTAATTCTAGATCGTCTGGTTGTGTGTAGAAGTCATCATTGGGTTGTGTATCACCTTCGTTCATAGAGGATGAACTTCCTTCATCGCTAAATTGGACCATTAGTCTTTCAAGATCCTTTGGATTTGTACATTTAGCCATCTGGGACATAATCTGTTGTTTCTTGGCTAGAAACTCTTCATTTTGTTGTGATTGTTTGAGGGGAATTGTTTTGCAATATTCTGATTTTGAAAGGAAGTATTTTGACACGGCCTCAGAATTGCAATGAGAAATTTCAGTTTTGTCCCACCATTTTATTTTATATTTACGAATCAAAATTGGTAAGATTGTTTTTTGTACACACTCACACTTTTGTGGTTTCACACACTCACACATTTGTTCTTCTTTTAAGTCAAATTTTGTCATAAAAATCCATGGGACTTGGAAATTGTGACAAAATAAGGCCCAAAGAGGAGTCTGAGAAATTTGTTCTGGGTAAGAAACCTTTGTTGACCATTGTTCGAAGGCTGTTTGTACATTTGTTGGGACGATTGATTTGTCTAGTCCGAAAGTTTTCCACCATTGATGAAACCAATAAGGAGTTGGATAGGAAAAATTCGGACAAAAATAAAAGAAATATGAAAGAGAAAAAGATTTGTTTTGTCTGAAAAAGGCCATTGACCAAGCCAAGATGTAGTCATAATAATTGAATCTGGCTGAATTGTTTGAATTTAATAAATCTCGAGAGTCATTTGGTTTTTGTCCCCAATCTGATAAAGTCAGGAATTTTAAAATCTTGACTTTGCAATAACGAATTTTGGTGTTATCAACATGGTCTGTGGAATATTGAAAAGTGGCGGACTTTGTTTGTGTCAGAATGGTTTCATAATAAAATTGGTTTTTCATAAAATTATCAGGAATATAATTGTGCAACGATGGTAAAATAAATTGTGATATTTGATAAGGATGCCAATTGTCAGTCATTTCATAGATTTCTGGTTCTAAGACACAAATAAAACCGGTATGATTTTTATAAAAATAATTTGTGGGTGGTGTTTGTTTAGGGTGAGGATTAGGAATGATTTGTCGATTGACTTGAGAAGTTTGTGGATTTTCTATTTTGAGGGCAGATTTGTAAGTAGCTGTTTTTTGGGAGGATGAAGTTGTGATTGAGGGAGAGAATGGTTTTGCTTCTGGGGAAAGAGAAGCAAATCTATTTTCTAATTTTGGTTGATTTGGCATTCTGTCAGGAATGAAGATTGGGAGCTTTGTAAGAGGTCTGATTTGTATGGTTGTTTGTTCTTTCTTGGCCTTTCCTTTGAGTGAAGTTCCTGTAATCATTCTAAACAGGGAGAATTTTAGTATGTAAATCTCAACATTCAAACTATTTTAATCTGGCATATGTAGAAAATCCTGAAGATTTGGATAATGATCATTGTAAATACAATTTGTAAGTCTTTTAAAAGTTGAGATTTCGTTTTTGATAAGAATTGAAAAAGGCGATGAAGATTTATTTTCAAAGATTTCTTGTAAATCATGTATATGGAATCTAAGCCTTGTAGTTTTGTGAAAAGGGGTTCTTTTGTGAAAGTTTTTGCATTCTTTTAGCAGTATTGGTGATTTTTGTAGTAAATAATTTATGTAATTGGAAGTATTTAGATGAATACGGTTTCCATTAATAAAAAGGTCCCACGTTTGTTCCTGTTCTATTTGTGAAATGAGTAAGGTCTTTTTATTTAATTTTTCTAATTCTTGTAATGATTGATTTGAAAAGAGTAAGGTTTCGTCATTTATATTTGCCATTGCCTGCAATAAAGATTGTTTTTATTGAATTTAGATCAAATACAAACATATGAAATACATAAAAATACATTTTTAGAGAAAATTATGTAAATTTCTCATTCTTCGAGAAAGAGTCATTGCTTGTTTGAGAATATTTGTTGCGATTCTTTTCTGATGATAGAAAACTCCATTGTAATCTATATATTCCTCAAGATCACTAATGAGGAATCGCACATACATAAAATGTATTCTTATTTCATAATTTGTATAAGTATGAGGAAAGTCGGTAGATTGAAGATCTCTTAGTTGTCTAGCTAGATGGTTCAAATAATCAATGTTATCAAAGCGTCCATTAATCCATCTAGAACGTCTTTCATGTGTATTAGCAATTTGGTTATTTATCTGTGGATAGTCGGCCATGTCCTTGTAGGAATTCCCTAGTTAAGAAATCAGGAATTGAATTGTCTTTTCCTGCAATATGAACGATGTCAAAATCAAATATTGCTAAAAGGGCTTGCCATCTGGCAAAAATTTGTTTTGCCGCTAAATTTTTTACATCTTTTTGTAAAACATCTTTTGCAGCTTTGCAATCTACTTTGACTGTAAATTTTTGATTAAGTAGATCATCTTGAAATTTTGTTATACATAAAACTATAGAAAGAATTTCTTTTTTTATTGTAGAATAATTTGATTGAGTTGTGTTCCATATTCCTGAATAATACCTTATTATTTGATCTTTCCCATCTATATTTTGAGTTAATATCCCACCATATCCTGTGTCTGAGGCATCAGTGGCTACTGTCTTAGGGGCATTAGGATCACATATAGTTAAGCATGGTAATCTTTTAACATGTAATTTGATTTGTTTAATAACATTAGTATGCTCTTTTGTCCAAGGTTTTGGATTTGTTTTTAATCTATCAAAGAGTGGTTTACAAATTTGTCTTAATTTAGGAAAGAAATCTGCTATATAGTTTAATGATCCTAGGAATCTTTGTAATTGATTTTTATCCTTTATCTCATCTGGGAATTTGTCAGCAAAATCTATAGATCTTTGTATTGGTATTAAAGTATTATTGGTTATCTCATGTCCTAAAAACCTAATCTTTGTTTGATAAAGTTTTATTTTTGTTTTTGATAAAACTAGCCCATTTCGTATCATTGTTTTATAAAATATGTTTAAATGTTTTTCGTGTTGTTCAAGAGTCTTACTAAATACTAAAACATCATCTATATAAACAATAATAAAAGTGTATGGATTAAATATTTCATTCATTATTTTTTGAAATTCGCTTGGTGCATTTTTTAATCCAAAGGGCATAACATTCCATTCGTATTGCCCAAAGGGTACTGTAAAAGCTGTTTTGTATTTATCTTCTTCTGCTATTTGTATCTGCCAAAATCCTGATTTCATATCAAATTTTGAAAATATAGACGCATCATGTAATCGTTTTAGTAAATCTTGTTTATTGGGTATTGGATATCTAATCCATTTTAGTGCAGTGTTTAAAGGTTTGTAATTAATAACTAATCTTGGGGCACCTCTTTCAATTTCTGCATTTTTTGATACATAGAATGCTGAGCATGACCAAGGTGATCTACTTTTCCTAATTAATTTTTTATTGAGTAAATCTTTAATTTCTTTTTTACAATATTCTAATAATTCTTGATTCATTTGTATATGTCTTGCTTTTGTAGGTATTGTTTGTTCATTAAAATCTTTTTCATATGGTAGTGTTATCACATGTTTTTTTCTTTCCCAAAAAGCTGTGGGTAAATCAGAACATAAGTCTTTTTCAAATTTTTCTAATTTTTTAGAGATGATGTCTTTGTTTTGTTGAAGTTGTAATTTTTCTTCAATTTTGATATTTAATAATTCTTCCTTGAGAAATTTCATTTGATTTTGTAAAGTATTTAATTTAGAGATTCCTGTTTTTTGTAGATTATTTACATCACTATTGGATACAGGATATAGAAAATCGAATATAATTTGTTGCCCTAATATTCTTGATTCTACCCCTCTTTGTGAAACTGAAAAGGGATATAACATTTGTAAAAAAGGGTTTCCTAATATAACTTTTGTGTTTAAATTTTTTACAAGCATAAGACTTGTTTTAAAACAGATATTATTATTACAAATATGTGCTTCGGGTATTTTGTATTTTACTTGTAATTTTGAAGAATTAGCTGCTGAAAGACTTTGTTTTGTTTTTATAAAATATTTTGTTGGTATTATTCCTTGTTCCACACAATTTAGGTCTGCTCCTGAGTCTAACATGGCTAATCCTTTGTATTCGAAATCTTTGATTTCCATATGTATATGTACATACCATTTTTGATATCTGACTCGAGTGAGAGCGTATATACTTTCTTCTGTGTCTGTAGAGGTATTTGTATCTGTTTCCGAAGAAGATTTTTTTGCAAAGGGGTTTTCAAAATGTTTGTCTAATTCTTTATTAGCTTTAGAAGTAGAAGCTTTATCATTGTAGGTTGAATGTATTTGTTTTTTAATTTCTTGTAGTGCTAATTTTGTTTCTATTTCTTTTTGTGTTTTTTGTAAATCCAAATTACTTTGTTTTAATAATTTTATTTCTTGTTTTATTTCTCTAATTTCATGTTGTAGGTCTACTGATGAAATTTGTTTCTTTTTGTTTTGGAACATTTGTATAACCTCTTCGTATTGAGCGGGCTTTGATGTATCTGGTTTTTCTTCATTAATTGTTTTGGCTAATTGTTTTAGAATTTTTTTTTTTATAGTTGGTTCATCTATTTCTTTGATTTTTTCTAATATCTCATCATATTGTTCTATTGTATTTAATTTATTATTACACAGACATATCTCTCTATTACAAGATTGGCATTCATCATCATCACTTGTATTAATTTGATCAGAAGAGTTATATTCATCAATATCTGTGGATAATTCAAGATTATCTATGTTTTGTAATATTTCTTCTATTTCTTTTATTTTTAAATTATGGCAGATTTGTTGTATTTGTCTTTTTGCTGGGCAATTTCTAGCAATATGACCATGTTTTTTGCATAAGAAACATTTTATGGTTTTATTATATGGCGTAAAGGATTTTTTATACTTTGTATTTTTATTATTGTTATATCTTTTCTGAAAATGTGCTTTTTTATTTTTATTGTAATAAGCAGGGGGATTGTTTTGATAGTTTTTATTTGTTTTTCTATATTTTCTCCTATATGTACTATTTTTGTAATACGGGCTTCTATTTTGAGTGTAATTTCTCTTTTTGTATGGAGATTTTAGTTTATCAAAACCAAATTGTTCACACCAATGTCCTAATTCTTTTCTTGTTTGAGTAGTTTCCTTTTTTAATTTGTTTTGTAGTTTTTGGTCTTGACATAGTTTTAATCCTGTAATATTTACACAAGTAATTAAGTCTCCATAGGTAAGATTATCATAAGATATTTGTCCGTATTTTTGTTCTATCGTATCTTTTACTTTTTCTGAGAATAGACCTGGTAGTCCCGTAATAAATTTTTCTTTCCAATGATAATTATTTGGGTCAGCAAGGTTAAAAACTCTTTTAAGAAAATTTTCTTTATACCATTTAAATTGTTCTAATTTTCTGCATTTTAGGTTCTGTAATATTTCAGAATTTCTTTCAGTATATAAATCTATATCTCCTATAAAGTGAGTTGTAATGTTAAATATTAAGTATATTAATTGTGCAGGAGTCTGATTTCCATTTTCATCTAAAACTGGGTGCCCATCTTGGTCTGCCTTTATAGCTTCTAAAATTTGTGTTTTTATTTGTTGTGCTAGTAATTTATCCCACCAAGTTCTTAATTGACCAGTAAATCCTAATATAATGTTTTCAACTGCTTGGCGTTCTGTAATATTTGTAGATTTGTAGATATTTCCTACAATTATCATTTCTTTTGTAATATTTATTATTTCCATCTCACTTAATCCGTCAATATTCCATTCATAAATATTTTTTGCATTGTATGATTTTGTTGGGTTTTTTAATATTTCTAAGTCTTCAGGCTCTTTATAATTGTGAAAATCTCGTCTCATTGTTTGAATTGAAATTGTATTTAAGATCTCTTCTTCTTCTGATTCTGTAGTAGAGTTATATTCATTATTAGAAGAGGTATCTGATTCTGAGGTTTTGTCATTGTAGTCTGTTAGCATTCTGATATTTGTACTTGTACTTGCTTCCTCTTTTACTTTTAAATGTGTTTTTATTTTATTCATTAAGTCATTTAGGGGATCATGGAGTGTTGGTTTGACGTCAGGTATTACCAAAATATTCCTAGGAGGGGGAATGTGTTTAGTAAACATTGTATTTTTATTTCTTCTAGTTGATGGATTAATTTTATATAATTCTGAATATTCTGTAAATCTTTGGGATTTATAATGTTCATCATTTTTTGTTGGTATTGGTGTGGGTCTCATTTCTACGTCTAGTTGTGCTATATCTTTTCCTATTGCAGTTATTTTTTTAGTAGAATTATCAATTTTTTCTTCAACTCTATCTAGTTGTTGTCCTACGGTATATAGGTATAAATTTGTCCAATTATTTTGTAAATGTAAATCTGTTTGTTTTTTATCTTCGGTGTTTAATTGATTAGATTTATCAATGGGGTATGCACCATATTGAATGTTGTCTTTACTAAAGTAAGTGGCTTCTAAGGGTAGTTTTTCGTTTTCGTATACTTCGTGAGTTGGTAGAAGATTTGGTCCTACTTTGTACCATCGTCTTAGTTTTTTCTGTAATGTAGTTATTTTGTATAGGTAAACATGTTTTAAGAAATCAAAAAATGGTATGTGATCTTCATGCAATTCACAAAATTCGTAATACTTTTCTTTATTAATTTTTGTTCATTGGTATCATACATTTGAAAAAATAGTTTTCTATTTTCTTCATTGTTTTTACTTGTAAAATCTTTTCTTAAAATACTTTTATTTAGAATAAAATTGTTTTTTATCATATTTAAGGTAAACTCACTATCTTCGTAGGATTGAACATTGATTCCTTCGTATGGTTGGACATTAATTCCTTCTCTGTTTGCTCCAGTATTGTTTGTTTGTTGTGGAATTTCAATATTAGTTTCATTTTCAAAAACAGTTTCATTTTGTGAAGAACTATCTTCATATTTAGTGTTTTGTGGGAATTCATATCTTCCTGATGTAGATCTTCTAGATGGTTCTTGGACATTAAATTTTTTGTTTCGACTTAGTGACTGAGTTCTTTTGAATTTTAGATCTACCGATCCATCTTCATATTGTGTAATTTGTTCTATATCAGTTGTTTGATTTTGTTCTTTTCTTGGGACAGTTTTAGCGGGATATGACCATTTATCGGGTAAAGTTATTTCATTCCATTTAATTGTTTTTGGTATATTTATATTAGCTTTTGTTTTATCAATTTCCCAAAAAATGGTTTCTCCTATTTTGTTCCTGTTAAAAGCATTAGGACATAGTCCTGTATTCATAACTTTAAAATATAATCTATAAAATATTTCATATACGTGAGACCCCTTTTTCATATGATAATTATGTGTTAAAATATCTAAGGTTAAAATGTCCATTATGTGAGGATCTGTTAAAGAAATTGTAAAGTTTGGATAGCTATTAAAATGAATTGGTCCATTTGTTAAACTAGTTTCAATAGCTCCTACTAGCGAATCTGTATAGTTTAGATGTCTAGCATCTCTTAAGGCTATTTGTATGCTTGTGTTTAATCCTTCCATTGTTAAGGGTTTAATAGCAATTTGTACAAGTCCTATATGTAAAAATTTGTATCCCTGGGATATATATTTTTTTATAGATGATTTTGAAAATAGGTTTGATTATTGGAAAATAAAGGGATAATAGTTTCTTTTGTTTTAATGGCTAATCTTGATCTTATGTTAAAAATTCCTTTGTCTTTATAAATTTCTGTGTTTGAAATAAGAGGTGGTTTCCAATTAGTCAAAGACTGAGTATTCCAAGAAAATTCTTTTGATAAAATATTTTGATCATTTTCATTGTTATCATGGTTATTATTTTCAATATGTATGTTATAATCGTTCATAGGATCTTGATTTCTAGGAGGCCTTCTATTCGTAAAATTACCTAACCAACTCATGATTTACTATTTGTCTTGCTTTTCGGATACACTTCCTTACCTAATGGATGCACGACTTACACTTCCTAATGCGTGACTTAGACCTAGGTGACACACCGACTCGGGACAAATAAGTAAATAGTTTAAGCTACAAAGATCAGAGGTCCGATTTTAAAGCATGCATATTAAGATAATAACAATAAATAACATAAAAATATCAAAATAAATGTCGCATGAATAGTGAATAGTAAAATTGACTTTTCTACAGTAACTTTATATATATACATATACATACTCATGTACTTATGGATTAGATGCCGATATACCCTTGAAGTCAATTTTTCATAGATATACTAGGCCATTGTTACCTTTCCGTCCAAATTTTAGTATGTAACTGAAATTTTCATAGCACTAAAAATATTATCTTTTCAACTTGGATACATTAGGTAAAAACTAATGTATCCAATGGTTCACTTGGATACATTAGGTTCTTATCTAATGTATCCAAGTTCTCACGGTTCTCACGATATTTAGGTTCTCATTTGAGCACCTACCTATATACTCCCTCCGTCCCGGAGTAAGAGTCTTACCCCTCATTTGCACGCTTATTAATAAATATTGGAAGTGATGTAAATGTTGTGAGTGTAAAAGTAAAGTAAGAGAGCGAATGAGTGGGAGAGAATAGTGAATTGATTGGTGTTGTGAGTATAAAAGTAAAATAGGAGAGAGAATGAGGGGTGAATAATAAAGATTCTTTGCCATTTTAGGAATAAAACTCTTACTCTGGGACGTACCAAAATGGAAAGTAGGACTCTTACTCTGGGACGGAGAGAGTACATATCTATTATTTGTGTGTTAAGATTCCAAGCCATATATCTTATTACCAGTGCAGATATTATGCAAGGCTTCGTTGTTCAATTTATTGAGGGAGAATTGTAAATATTATCTCTCTGAATCCTTTTTTTTTCTTTTTGTTGTAAAGTTTATCCGCTTGATATTTTTATTTCTATGTTATGTTAGTTGAGGAAGTCTTATGAGACAGACTCACACATGAGGCGGATCTTGACGAGAGAAGAAATTGCTTGTCTCGCTAGGGCACAAACTATTTACTCTCCGAGAGACCGTCTCACACAACTTTTATCATGTTTTTTTTTTGAACAGCTGCACTATATCATTCAGTTTCACCATTGTCGAACCTATTACAGTGAATGATATTTGCTTCTACAAGTTGATGATGCAATCCTTCATAGACGTCCTTGCGCCATCCGGTAGTTTGCTTGCCATAGACGTCCTTGCGCCATCTGAAAGATCACCTGTAGTTGTAGTTGCTAACCCCAGCTAACCCCTATGGGGTTATGAAACTATGGGTTCTCCACAAATTCTCCCAAGGGAGAATCGAACCCAGGACCTCCCCTTCAAGGGAAGACCTAACACACCCACCCGATACCACTAGGCCAGAAGGCCTTTGGTACTTTTATCATGTTAGTTTGATGATTTATTTTTCAAAAAACAAGGGAGGATTTGGGTAGTACTCCCTCCGTCTCATAAAAATAGTGTTATGTTTTTTTTTTAAATTTTATTGAATTTTGACTATAAACTAAATAAAACTAATCTTTTAAATAATTTTTAAAACTTGCTATTAATATATCGTTACAAGTACAAGTACGTCTCATTGCCATAAAAATAGTCTCATCTGTTAAAAATAATAATTGTGAATTCATATATTTTTTCTGAATTATGAACTTAGAATTAAACTAATGTTCAATTTAGTTAAGTTAACAAATTTATAAGACTATATTTCAGTTAAACAAAAATGATTTATATGATTTAGTTATATGGTAGATTGGCATGTGTATAAGTTAATTTATATATTAGGGGTATATTGGTATTTTATCCTAATTCATCAATTTTCAGTTTATTTAAGAGTGCTACTATTCACACCCGCGTAATTGCTGAATAAACCCGCAATGAGTATTTATTAAAAAATGCCATCAATCAAAATGTTCATACTACCCCTCTATTAAATACACTTATATTATTAACTCCTTTATACCCTAATCAAATTCTCTTTATTTTTCTTTCTCCTCCAACCTTCGCCATTGCCACCGAAGAAATTTCTTCCCCTCCGGCATCACCCTAGAAGATGACACCAGAGCCCAGGCCAATACTCACTGCATTCACCCCTAATCGAAACCCTCCACTAAAGCAGCATCAAACGAATGTAATTTTCATCACCCGGTCCAGATATTAAAACCCTAGAAGCTCACGCACACCAAGTCTGATGGGGAAATCAAAAGATCAGTACTAATTTGAAGCTCAAAGTAAGAAAAAAGAATGTCTTACAATGTAAGAGAGAGTAACATTAGGATCAATTATGGAATCATTATCATTGTTGTGGAAGCCAGCCTCTTCCTCTTCCATCTCAGTCTCTTCCATCTCTCCTTCAACTCAAACCCTAATTCTAACCCCTTCCTTGCATCCCCACCCCCAACAGAAATCATCAAAAAAAAAAAAAAAAAAAAAAAAAAAAATCAAACACCTTCAACACAAAAACAGGCCTTCTGAACCGCAAAACTCAATCTATCAAAAGTTGCAATGAAACTCCAAAACATCATCGACCCATTTCAAACAATCGAAACCCCATAAAAACCCATCAATGGATTTCCCTAGAAGCAAACAAGATCGAAATACAAACAGTTTTTTTAAGTGGGTGTATTATTATGGATTTAAAAGGGTAAAATGGGAAAATAGATGGTTTATCCAGTGTTTAGTGGATAATTGTTTTGATTAAACTTAGTATTGCGAGTTTATTTGACAATTGTGCGGATGTGAATAGTAGCACTCTTTATTTAACAAACATCTACAAATTACAAATAACTTATGACAACTTATGAGTTGTTTCAGAATAGCGAAAACAAATAGTATTCAGTTCATCAGCCATAAGTCAATCAGCTATAAGCTATCAGCAATCAGCTGCAACAAACAATCCATAACTCTTGTCGTCGCTCTCTCCGCCTTCATGCTCGCAGTTACCTGAGAAGATGATTCGAAGGATCGACCCTTTTTTTTCACGGGGAAGAACGACGGTGTTGCATCCGATTGTCGGTCAAAATACGTATGGGCAAGGGTTTGACGGGGGAATTTATGGCTTTGTTACTGTGCAATCAAGCCTAGCGAAATTGTGTGAGCTCACGGTATTTATGCTGATGTGTGACATGGGGTTGGTTTCTGCAAATCATGTGTTTTACAGTGACACCTAACCTTATTTTTTGGGTAGTATTAAATACAAGGCATTTTGTGTACAAGGCATGAGTAATTGACCAAACTACCCTTGTATATATACCTTAAAAAAACCAATTCCATTCGTTTTAAAAATTCCCCTCCGTCCCTCCATCTCTTCTCTGCGCTCGCAAGGAACTCGGCGACCACACGACGACGACGACAATCACAAACATGAAGAAGAAACTCCCCACCGTCGGTGGAAAGTCCGTCTCCGGCGCCGGCGCCTCCTCTACTGCCGCCACTACACAGGTAACCTAAATTTATAAACCTAAATTTCAATTTCAAAAACTTGATTTTTATGCCTAAAATTCGATCCTATAATGCTTGATTGTAGTTTAAATTTCATCATACATTGTTGTATTTATGTTTGAAAAGCTTTATTTGGGGTCTATTGTTCGATTTGTATACGAATTGGTGGGTAAAAATCATTATCTGTCGGAGTGGTTGATTTCGTGTGATTTTGCACGAGTGGTTAGTGTATGTTTCGTATGAACCTTATACGAGATGGTTCTAACCATTTCGTGTAAATTTACACGAGTTGGTTCTAACCATTTCGTGTGGATTTACACGAAATGGTTCCCAACATTTCGTGTGATTACACACGAAATGTTAGCAACCATTTCGTATAAATCCACACGAAATGCAATCTGTAACTGAAGAAAACAAAAAAATTATAGATTGATGATTTATTGTTGTATTGTTTGTAACACTGTTTATTTGTGGAATTGTTGTTTATTTGTTTTCTCTTATTTACTTTTTTTGTAGGGACGTGAACGCTCGACTGCTTCTAATAGAAAGAGGAAGGCTGATGAGGCAGATTTGCGCACTAAAAGGAAGCATGACAAAAATGTCTTGCTTCCTCAGACTGAGACTGAGGATAGTACAGATGATGAGACGGCCCCTTATCTTCCCGAGGGAGATACGGCGTCGTCATCTTCTGGTTCTGAGGAGACGGGATCAGAAGCACCCGAGGGAGATGCGGAGGCAGGGGCATCTGATGATGGTGATGAGGAGGAGGAGGTGGAGCCACCTTTGAGGCCTCCCAGGAGGCATAGAGGGGCGGTATAGGCCGTAGAGGGGAACAAACCATGGGAGATTCAGAGCGACCCGGGTGGTGGGCCAGAGGTTTGTGAGCTGCTGTACGGGTTTGGTCACCACCGAGCCCGAGAGATTTGGGGCGACCCCACCTGTCAGTCAGTGTTGAAGTTCCATACCAGACAGCAGCATCTGGATAGGTAAGTTGTTTGTTTATAAATAGTTTTTTTATTTGTTTATAAATAGTTTTGTTATTTGTTTTTATTGTGATATTTATAATGTTTTGTTTGGAATCAACAGGTTCTCGCGTGCTAGGCTGGCGGAGGATGATAGAGCTTGGTTGACTGGAGTTGATACATCGGGTATCCAGCACCTCCATGATACCACCATTCGCCGGACTAGCTCGGCGCTGCTCACGGCATTTGTGGAGCGGTGGTCTCCTGAGACTAACACGTTCCACATGCCGTGGGGTGAGATGACGATCACGATGCATGACGTCACTCATATTCTAGGTATATCGTTGTTATTTGCTTTTATCAATTTCATAAATTTTATTAATTTTTTCATTTTCAATTTATAGGTATCGGCTGTATCGGCGCTCCTGTTAGGAAGGCGGATCCAGAGCCTGACCTACGCGAGATTCGGAGACACCTCAGCGGCTGTCTGATGGGCACGGCCTACACTTTACATGACATACAGGTTGCCTTTCAGACCCGTTCAGACATGACCGATGACCAGCGGGCTTCTACTTACATCTTGTTCCTCTTGGGTTGCACGTTGTTCGTGGACAAGAGTCAGGATAAGATGCCTGCAGACTATCTCTCGTTGTGCATGGATCTTCCGAGAGTGGGGGGTCTATCCTGGGGATCAGCTGCTTTGGCCTACTTGTACCGCGAGTTGGGCAAGGTGTCCAGAGCCGGATGCGCTCAGATGGGTGGTTACTACACTTCGGAACCCACACCACGAACAGGTCTGAGAGCGAGCATGGCAGGTTGAAGAGGCCTTGGGAAGTACTTCTTCTACTTTTGACACAATCTTCAAAAAGGCTCATGAGATCATGAAAATCCAAATAACTAAAATCAAAGCTAGTATGGAGAAATCAAAGAGCAAAATTCCAAATGATATGAAGACCTGTAATCTCTATCACGACATATTGGGGCGAGTGTCAAAGGTAGCATTGAACATCATCAAAGAAGAGCGGACTCGTAGTGGGGATAAGGTCATGGATCCCTCAAAATGTGGGTGTTACTTCAGGCGAACACATGGACTTCCATGTAGTCACGAGATTGCATGCATACAAAACTCTGGGGGACGGATTGAGTTATCCTCGATTCATGCTTTTTGGAAGAAGTTGGACATTGAACTAGAAGGTCATCCAACTGAGCCTTCAATCAATAACAATTCTTTTGAAGCTATGTGGAATGACCTACAGAACGCACCTGAGCCAGTGAAGAGAAAGCTATTCCAAACGATAAATGAAGGGCTACATCCACAAACCATAGATGCTTCTGAGCCAGATCATATTTCAAAGGCAAATAAACCCCAGACCACCAGTTCCAGAATACTGTCAGATTGGGAGCATACTGACATATATTTTGGAGTCCCCACTACACCACCATCCACTAGCAGCATGTCTAGATCTTCATTCATTGCATCAACCCAATCGAGTTTGAAGTCCACGCCCAATCGGAAATCAGCTCCAAACAGTACACCATCTACCCCTACTACTCCTACGTCTCTTCCACCACTAGCTGCTTCAAGTCATGGGAGAGGTCGAGGACGAGGACGAGGATGGGGTCGGGGTCGGGGTCGTGGAAAGGGAAATGGGAAACTTAAAGGCATTAATCTACATACTTCTGGGTATACTTTGTCATTTATGCCTTTCATTGTCCCATTTATTGAAGGCATCACAGATGTGAGTGGTGATGGACATTGTGGCTATAGAACCGTAGCAGCGCAGATATACGGAAATGAGGACATGTGGCATCAAGTGAGGTCAGATTGTTGCATTGAGCTGCATAGTCGCCGCGCGCTTTATCAGAGAGTTATACCTTGGAGACCTGTAGACGAGCTCTACGATCGCATTGCTTGTTATACCTCACCGGCTCCTGAATATAATTATATGATACTCCCAGAGCTAGGGCACATCATTGCCACGAGGTATAATGTGGTGTTCGTCTCGTACACGCAAACCAGTGGCTTCACATGCCTTCCAGTGACTGTACCACAAGGAACAAGACCACCCACAGACACACTTGTGTTGGGACATGTGAGAAACCATTTTATACTGGTATGATACTTTAATTCGTTATATTTAACTATCTTATTTAAATTCATTATATTTAACTAATTTATTTAAATTCGTTATATTGAACTATTTTATTTCTTTTGCAGCTGCACATGTCAGATAATGATTACCCAATACCATCACCAGCTATATATTGGGAAACTCAACGTGAATCAAGCGCAAGTAACCTAGTCATGCCATACAGAGCTCGGATAGACACATTCAATCGACTCTTAAATACGGCGAACGAAGCAAGAATTGCAAGAAATATGCCATAGTATGTGTGTATCATGTATTGGTTTTTGAATCATCCAGTTTGTATGACATTTGTTTGTTTGGATGTATGAATTATGCATCAGCCTTGTTAAAAACTGTTTATTTCGTGTCTATTTAGGTGAAATGCATGCTGTTATTTCGTGTAAAAGTTGGTGAAATGCTCTATTACATTTCGTGTACAATTAGGTGAAAATCAAGCATTATTTCGTGTAAAACCAGGCGAAAAAAACAACTTCCACATTTTCCATGTTTCGTGTAACCTTAAGCGAAATAAACAACTTATTTCGTGAGCGTGTACACGAAACACGCATATCCGAATAAAGGTATTTTTGGCATTATTGTGCCTTGTACACAAGGATGCCTTGTATTTAAAATTCGCCTTATTTTTTCTCATGTTAATATGCCTAAAATAACTCAAACTAAATTCCATTTTGAAAGCAAAAAAACTCGAACCAAATTCGATTTTGAAAGCAAAAGAAGAAAAGTAGAGAAATGAGGAAGGAGGCTCAGATTTGTTTTATGATCAGGCAAACGGATAAAACCGCCATGGCTGCAACCCACCGCCGTGGTTTCCCAGCCAAGATACAGAATAACTCACTTCACCCGATCCAACTCAGAACCTTATTATCATCACAGCCTCAGAAATTTAGGGACTAACATCCAACAAAAAGAAATGAGAAAAAGAAAAGAAGAATGTTGTTATACACACCAGTAAAATTATTGAACATACCCGTTTCCAAGTACTTATCAGAAAGCAGAATCAATCATATATTATTGATCTGGTTGGTTGGTTAAAGGGGCCTTGAGGAATTAATCCAATTAAGAGAATTGCTATTCGCATAACGAATTGTGAAAAAAAAGCAAGGGTCAGATCTGTAAAATTATAAGACGATAGGATAAAATCCGCCATGGCTGCAACATCGGTTGCAATTTGCCGTCCGAATTGCCCAGCCTGATGACGCCCTAGATTTCTGGGGTCATGGAGACTAGATCTCCGGTTTGCTGTCTCTTGATCCTGATCACAACACAGACAAGAACACCGTTAAGACCAGAGCCGGGGTTTGAATCCGGCTTAGGCCCTCGGGTGTGAGAGTAAGATCTCTGAGGAAAACCTAAGAAGAAGATCAATGAGGATCTGTTGTGTGTGAGTTGGATAGAGTACGTACCTGGCCCTTGGGGGCGGATAGGAGTATTTATATGAGTAGAAGGAGGAGGTAGGTTTAAGGTACCAACCGCCCTTGTACCGAATGGACACGCGGCAAGTCCCTATTGGTTCGGCCAGGGGAGTGGCTGAGAACGTGGCGTGATGTCAGGGAATCATGGTTCCACCACCAACCGTTATGGTATGTCAGGTACGAACAGGTAACGTCTGTTGTACGTTTGTGACAGCTGGCTACTGCGGGCTCCGGGCAGGAGGTTGAGTGATCAACACGGGACCCTTGGGATAACGGGAGGCAGAGCTATCTCGGTTATGGTTATCAGGAAGCCCGGGGTTCTCGGGCTTGCTCGCTTGCGGGCTTATCCGGTTCGGTGTAGTTGAACTCGCTTGAATTGGCTTTGCACCGGGTCCGATCCGGTCTATGGTGCTCGGTCTCATCAGTGGCCCCTAACTCCGAGGGTCAGCTTATTTATGAGCGGCGCGAGGAGTTACATTTCTATGGCTCGGTCCGGGCACACTGTAGTAAATACGGACACGGAATATCATGGGGCGGGAGTCTTACGATGGTGGTTGACGATAGGACAGTGGGCCCCTCGTGTCAGGCTAGTGGCGTAGCTATCAGACCCTTGACATGACCAATGACACGCTCATTAAATGCGAACCGTCATCGGAGTTCGAAAAAGCTGGTTCCCGCCTCTTCATTTTCGGGTCGCATGCCGGTTCAAAACCGGATCTGGGGCAAGATCCGACCCGCGTTGGGGGTATAAATAACCCTAACTGGCTTCTTTCAAACACTTTCGCCATTTTCAGAATACTTGCCTTTGCTTTCCTTTGCCGCCTCTGCTTGTAATATTTCGTGATTCCGCTTTCAACGCTTCTTCTCACAGTCGATCATTCAGGTAGTGTTTCTATTTTCTTTTGCTCGTTGTTAATTTCTTGGTTCGTCCGTCCTGGGTATTTAGAGACCTTCCTTGTTGTCTTTTTGGGGTGATCCCCTTGGCACCAGTTTTTCGGGCTCGGGGAAAGTGTCCTTAGGTTTTTGACTAAATAACTAGCCCTTTCTCAGGAACCTCGGGTCCTTGCTTTTCTCAGAATTTTCGGGACCATTTATTTCTTTCTAGCAGGGATAATGGACGAATTGGACCTGGGGCGCAATCTCCGCCCTGACCTTTTTGGTTGTTGTCGACGAACGGGAGGGATTTACCGGTATCTGATAAATGCTTGGAAAAGGCTTTCTTTGGATGCCTTCAAGACCATAGGGGTAGTCTATAACTGGGATTCCTGGATTCTACCCCTGCTGTGGGAGACAGGTCCTCGGGTTCATTATGATTCAGAGAGGATGAGAGTTCTGGGGGGTGAGGAGTAACTGGGCGTTTTTGTTAGGGCCGTTTTAACTCGATTCCCTGATAATGTAGATATGGCCGGGAACGTTAGGCGATTAGTGAGGCAGGGCGGAGACCGTGTGTCCTCGACTGGTCCGAATCCCTTGACTTGGATAAATACCCCATTGAATGATGACTTGCTCATCACCGAGCAAGCACAGGGTATTCCGGCGGCCTCGGGCGTTGTGGAACTGTCTAGCGGTGACGAGGCATCGGAACCGATCGTTGATGGTGACAGTTTCTTGTTGGAATATCATGCTTCGGATGCCGGGGAGGAGATCAACATTGGTCGCGGGCTTATCGACGAGCCCGTGTCTTCCGGGACTCCCACAGACTCTCGTGGGCCAGATGAGAGGTTGGCCCCTGATGCTGCCCGAAAGTTGAGTTTGAGGCGCTCGCCGGTCAAGATAGTGAGCTTCTTCCCCGAAGGGCCGGACAATCATGCGGTCAGTCAGATGGGGGCGTCTACCTCGGGTGCGGCCTTAGAGGATGAGGGCGGATGTGATTCTGACGATGAGTTCCGGTCACAGTATCACGTCGACCCAAAGATTTATCTTGTGAGTGGTTTGGGTGAGTATGCATCGCCTACCGGGGCTCCAAAATGACTTCTACCTTGGTCCGCGCAGAGAACTTAGCTTGTGTATTTTACCCAGTGCAGTTTGAAAATGGGCTTCGCCTCCCTCTTGACCCGTTTATTTGCGAATTTCTCAATTTCGCTCAGTGTCTGACTATGGACCTGACTCCCAATGCCATTCGTTACTTGGTGTCCTTCATCGTGGTTAGCCGTGTCCTCGGGTTTGAGCCCTCGTTGTCTGCCCTCCATATTTACTTTACTCATCAGATAACTGCGAGTTGCCTGAGTTTGAAAACAAAACCGCGCTCCAAGAAGATTTTTTCTGCCGCCTCTAACAAATTCGACCAGTGGCAAAGGTATCCTCTAGTGATCCAGAACCGACTGGGTTGGCCTTTTCCCTATCCTGAAAATATATCTCCTATCTCGGTTTCTCGAAAAAACTTTCCCGATCCGGAAGAGGGCCGTGAGTTGAGCGAGGCCATGGAGTCTTATCTTGCTCGCCACGCAAGGAAGGTCATAGAGGAGGATGGGACAGTGGAAGCCGTGGTCCCTCAGGTCTTTGATGTACAGGCCATCATCGATGATGAGGATCTTTTGATTTATGCCGGGGTGGCCCCGAGTCGTGCTCCTGATCGCGGGCCCAGGGTTGATATGGTCCCCTTGCTGAGAGATCCCGATTGGAGGGTCCATCAGTCTTTTGTTTTTGCGTCTGAGTGCTCGTTCTGTAACCACGGGGACGCGTGCTCTGATCCTGGTTTAACCGGTCTCTCTTCGTTATTATTTTTTTTTTGTCTGTGCTCGCTTTGTTTTTGCTATCCGGAGGGGGTGCTAAATTCCTTTGATTTTCAGGTCCCGAAGATACAATGCCTCCCAAGAGCGTGGCTGCCCAGAAGCAAGCGGCAAGAGCACAATTGGAACGGGAGAAGAAAAGGAGAGGGGACGAGCTCAATAAAACTGAGGCCTCGGGCATCAGGCTCTCGGTTACGGATAAAGCGGATAAGTCTGGGACCGTTGTGGCCGCACAGCCTGCTCTGACTCGTAACCTGCCCCCTAATCCCTGTCATATAGTTGGGAGGGACAAAGGATTGATCGGCACCGGTCATCACAATCTTCTTCAGACGCGGGCACGACTACTCCGGAGCCGCAAAGAAAGAGATCTGCAACGGGAGACCCTCCTCTGCCTCCGAAAGATAAACAACAGAGGACCGAGGCCCCTTCGGCTGAATTTGCCGTGGTGTCCCCTGCCCGAGGAGGGATGTGTGCTACTCTCTTCCCCGTGGAGCTCATTGACGACAGAGAGCGGGTAAAGGAGTTTGGTCTTAAGGTTGCCCGAGCTCCCGATTTTTGGGATTGACCTACATAGCCGCCGCAGCAATAACGCCTATGTTGGTGATGGGTTATTACGTCGGTTAAACTTTCCAGAATACCAACAGAGGGTTCTATCTACCTCCAATCCTGCAACCGCGGTTGGCCACGCCGGGCTGGCCCTTACTGAGGTTCGCTCTTTGCCTCTGAACCGAATTATCCCACCTTCATTCATTACCTTTCTGATTTTCTTTATGTCTTGCTTGCAGATAGCCAATGACCTCCTCTACTTAAGTGCCCAGGCTAAGTCTGATGCTTCCACCATTGCCACCAGGAATAAGGAGGTTATGGAGGCAAGGGAAGAAGCCAGTAAGTGGTCGAAAGTCGCAGAGGGCTTACGCGCCGAGCTCAAAGAGAAGGATGCGGAGGTCATGGGCGCGGTTAAGGAAGTTTCCCAACTGAACAACGATTTGGCCGCGGAGCGGGGAGCTAAGGAGCGCCTTGAAGCTAAAAAGCAGAGTCTCGAGGCCCGCTGTGCTGAATTACAAAAGCTTCTGGATGAGGGGAAGGAGACCATCGATAGGTTGTCAACAAAGGTGGACGAGTTGGATGGACAACTGCTCGATCGGGTGCGATTTGATACTGACCGGGAGCGGGTGCTGCAGGAGGAGAGGGAGAAGAGCATAGAAGCATTCAAAGAGTCCGACGAGCAGTCCGTGATATTAACGGACCAATACAACATGGTTGTTCATGCCGTAGCTCGGAATTTGGCTGCCACGGGCAAATATACGGCGCAGGAAATAGCCACTTTATGTTCTATATTGCCTTCTGACCCAGAGTGCTTTTCCGGCCATAGCCTGGTGCCATTTTCGGACGACCAACTGCTGGATCTCCCGGAGACCGCTCGTACTTTACTTCCTCCTGTCCTCCCGGTCACGGTCCCTGAGCTATTGACCGCCATTGATGATCTGCGATTTCCTGCGAGCGGGAATGGTGTCCCTTTGGCCGCGGCTTTGGAGAAGGTTTTTGGCCCTGGCGGCCCCTTTGTTGAAGGTATGGTTCTTCCCTTCTCTACTTTTGCCTCTGCTCTCGCCGAGGCTTCGAAGGTTCCACTCATTCGGCTGTTGATCCTGACGCCTCTACTGCTTCTGTTCCAGAAGTGGAGATCAATCCTCCTCCGGCCAGCTGAATATCAGACCGGGCTGCGCCCTGGGACTTTTTGTAATAACCTTGGATTTAACAGACTTGAACATTCAATTGTACTTTGATTCGGTTTTGTAATGTATCTAATTGCTCTTCTTTTGATCCCCATATCTCCCTGACATTTATTTTCGTTGTCTTTTATTGCCCTTTTTGCTGGTTGCCTCGGAATTGCCAAACACTCATCGTTTTTCCTTGGTTACTTTGTTTGCCATTTCTTCTTTGTTTTTCAAGGTTATGGCCCCAGGCTGATTAATGTGAATGTGCCTTGAACTTTCTATGTCTGATACTTATGATCATTTTTCTCGGCGGGTTTACGGTCTAGCTCGTGGGCGTATGACCGCGCATCGTGCATGAAGGTTCATGCAACGGTATTTCCCTTGACGGGCTTACGGTCTAGCTCGTGGGCGTAAGACCGCGCATCGTGCATGAAGGTTCATGCAACGGTATTTCTCTTGACGGGCTTACGGTCTAGCTCGTGGGCGTATGACCGCGCATCGTGCATGAAGGTTCATGCAACGGTATTTCCCTTGACGGGCTTACGGTCTAGCTCGTGGGCGTATGACCGCGCATCGTGCATGAGGATTCATGCAACGGTATTTCCCTTGATGGGCTTACGGTCTAGCTCGTGGGCGTATGACCGCGCATCGTGCACGAGGATTAATGCAACGGTATTTCCCTTGACGGGCTTACGGTCTAGCTCATGGGCGTATGACCGCGCATCGTGCACGAGGATTCATGCAACGGTATTTCCCTTGACGGGCTTACGGTCTAGCTCGTGGGCGTATGACCGCGCATCGTACATGAGGGTTCATGCAACGGTATTTCCCTTGACGGGCTTACGGTCTAGCTCGTGGGCGTATGACCGCGCATCGTGCATGAGGGTTCATGCAACGGTATTTCCCTTGACGGGCTTACGGTCTAGCTCGTGGGCGTATGACCGCGCATCGTGCATGAAGGTTCATGCAACGGTATTTCCCTTGACGGGCTTACGGTCAAGCTCGTGGGCGTATGACCGCGCATCGTGCATGAGGATTCATGCAACGGTATTTCCCTTGACGGGCTTACGGTCTAGCTCGTGGGCGTATGACCGCGCATCGTGCATGAGGATTCATGCAACGGTATTTCCCTTGACGGGCTTACGGTCTAGCTCGTGGGCGTATGACCGCGTATCGTGCATGAGGATTCATGCAACGGTATTTCCTTTGACGGGCCTACGGTCTAGCTCGTGGGCGTATGACCGCGCATCGTGCATGAGGATTCATGCAACGGTATTTCCCTTGACGGGCTTACGGTCTAGCTCGTGGGCGTATGACCGCGCATCGTGCATGACGGTTCATGCAACGGTATTTCCCTTGATGGGCTTACGGTCTAGCTCGTGGGCGTATGACCGCGCATCGTGCATGAGGATTCATGCAACGGTATTTTAGGCCCGGGGCCTTAGCGGTTTGGCACTTTGTTACATCTTGTCGAATACATGTTTTTCTTTTCGGTGTCTATCCATGATCTTTCGTTTCAATGGGATAAACATAATATTATTGATCTTTCATCTTTTTCCCGCTCATAGAGCTGTACATCAAAATTACAAAGCATAAAATAGAAAATAGGCGCCTTTCTAATATCAGGGGGGAAATACAATTTTTTAAGGGTAATACTTCTTCAGGTGGTCGATGTGCCAAGCGTTCTTTAAGTCCTTCCCTTCTTTGGTGAGGAGTCTGTAAGTCCCCTCTTTGATTACGCGGGCAATCTGATAAGGCCCTTCCCAGTTGGGTGAGAGCTTGTTATATCTGGGATGTCTCCCCGTGACTTCAACTTTTCTCAAGACCCAGTCTCCCACGGAAAATGACCTCTTGTTCACCTTTTTGTCATGATGGACTTTGGCTTCTGTTTATAATTGACCATCTTTGCTCGTGCTTCCAACCGTTTTTCTTCAAGAAGGTCTAGGTCTTTTCTCCGGGCTTCCTCATTCCTTGTTTCATCAAAATGGGCGACCCTGTAAGTGGGTAGGGCTGCCTCTACAGGCGCGACCACCTCTGATCCATATGTCAAGGAAAAAGGAGTTTCTCCCGTTGAGTTCCTCGTTGTGGTTCGGACAACCCATAGAGCAGTACTGAGCTCTTCCATCCAGCGACCACTTCTTCCCTTCAAATTTTTATGCAAAGCGGTCATGAGCAACTTATTCGCGGCCTCGGCCTGTCCATTTCCATGCGGTCTTGCGACTGAGGATTGTCGATGCTCTACGTTGAGTCTCTTGCATTCCGCCGTAAACTTGCTTTGAAATTGGGGTCCGTGATCGGAGACAATAACCCGCGGTAGACCAAACCGACAGAATATGTGATCGTGGACGAACTTGATGATACTTGCTTCCGTAGTGCTAGTCATGCTTTTGCCTCAACCCATTTTGTGAAATAATCCACTGCAACCACTACCATTTGCGTTCCCCCGGGCGCTTTGGGATAAGGCCCAATCAAATCAATCCCCCACATATCAAATGGCCAAGTTGGGACTACCAAACTCTGCTCCGTGGACGGCTGCCTTGGTATGTTGGCGAACCTCTGGCACTGATCACATTTGCGGACGTAATCTTCTGCATCTCTTTTCATTGGGGCGGATGTCCCTTATTTCTCTGTCGTGCAGCGAATCAATCACGATGTCTATGTGCTCGATCTTTGCGGAAATACGACGGGCTCTCCTACTCCGTTTAAATTCTGCCCGTGTTGAGTGGAATGACAAAGTTCCAATCATGGCCGCGTCCTCGGTCCCATTGCTGTTGGTTTTGACCTTTTTTGCCTCCCTCGGGCTCACCAATCTTGGCCCCACCGCGCTCTCCCTTCTTTTCTTCTCTATTATTTTGAGGAAAACCTCGGGCTTGTTTTCGATGCATGCTATCCCTGCGGGGGTGCTGAACTTGATTTTCTGGTGAGGGATTGATGCAACGATTCCCAGGGCAGCCTGAGCGTTCACTCCCAAGATTGCGTTGTATTGGGATTTCAGATCGATCACCATGAACGTGACACGGGCTATTTTCTCGAACGGCCTCTCTCTAATGGTCACTTCGAAGTCAATGGTCCCTTTTGCGTAGACCGTATGATTCGTGAACCCTTCCAACAAGCCCGCATATGGGGTTAAGTGCGCCTCGGACATCCCCATTTCTTCTAACAATGGAAGTAAAGTATGTCCCGTGAAGCCCCGGTATCAATGAGGACCCTTCCAATATCCGCTCTACCAATAGCCATCTTGATTGTCAAAATGTGTTGAATGGAAGAGGGTGGAGGCCAGCTCGCTCCTCTTGAACCCGATCATTTCCTCTTACTCGGGCGGGTATGCAGGTATCAGGAACACCTTTTCCAATTTCTTGATCTGAATAGAGAGCTGGGTGTTGCTCGGGGCTTCTTCCCCGATATACTGGATGTCATAGCGTTTTTCCCCGTCGGCATCGTTATCCCTAACATATTGGACATGTCCCCGTGGGGCTTCTCCTTTACTGCTGGGTCCCTCGATCCATTTTTTCAATTCTCCGGCCTCGATTTCTGTTGTATTATCTTTTTCATCTGAAAACAATCATCCGTGTTATGCCCGTGGCTTTCATGGTAGCCGCACCACTTCTTTTTGTTCGCCTCATAAGGCTTTCTTTCTAGGGGAAGGGGAGGAGGCAAGGCTTCTGCCCGCAGAATCTCAGTCCTTGGGGCTATCAAAGAAGTGAAGGTGTTGTCAGTTCTTTTGAAATTAGTCGTGCCCCTCGGTCTGCCTCTATTTCGGCCACCACTACCCCCCGAATAGCCTGCGTGGTACCTTGAGTCATGAGCGGGTTCGAGCCTATCCCTTATGCTCCTGCGGGCATCATCCATGAATGAGGGCTCTACCCCGGCCATGGCAATGGCTCGATTGTACATTTCCTCCGTTCCTCGGGCTTTCGACAAGCGAACTCTTGCCTCAAGGAATAAGATGTTAATCCTCCCAAGAAGCACAGCTCGATGTCATTCCTTGTTAGGTCCACGATTTGTTCGGTCATTTTTCGAAACCGCGTAATGTACTCTTTCGTACTTTCCCCGGGATATTGCTTCACACCGCATAGGTCCGATTTTGGTCTTGCGAACCTCCCCAGCGCCCGCGAACGAATTCAGGAACGACGTCCACAGTTGCTCGTAGCTGCAAATGGAGCGGGGTTTATGGGCCAACAACCATCCCAGCGCCTTCCCTTTGAAGGTGGATGCTAGAGCTTTGCATTTTACGGCTTCATCTGTTGAGAATAGAGCATCTGCCCTTCAAACCGCCCAACATGGCTTTTTGAGTTAGACGAGCCGTCATAAGCGTCTAGCGTGGGGACTTTTCCCCGCTGGATTGGCGAATCAGCTATCCAGGAGGCAAAAGCATCTATGGGTCCAATGCACTTTTCCACACTTTGCTTAGACTCCCATAGGTCCCTGATCATTCCCTGGACCTTGTAGTCAGTCTCTCCCCCGGTTTTCACCTTTTTCGTCGTCCCCGCAAATTGCTCTCCGGTTCTAACAGTTGCTTTTCCCTTGTAGTGGCCTTTGGATTTTCTAGGTTGTGACTCTCCTTCTTCACTCTTTCTCCCTTCCTCTCCTTCTTCATCGTCGTCCTCCACAACGATCGTTCTCTTCTTCTTTCCCTCCACCCTGCTGGCTCCGCTTTTAGAACCATGAGTTTTCGATCTTTCAAGAAGGACTCCTGTGTCAGCCTCGGCATTGAATAGCTCTTCTAGGGCCAGGTTTAACTGAAGCCCTTCCGCTACCAGATTCTGCCTGTCTTTCAGGAGCTGGATTTTCTTTTGAATCTGCTCAGAGGTGAGGGGAGTGACGGGGATTTTCTGTGCCTTGTGTGCTTTTGAAGTTTCGATATGATCTCTCAGATCCGCCTCTCTTCTTGCTTTCTGAGAGGGAGTGCCCGAGTTGCCACTAGGCACCTTATCTCCCAATCTGGCAAAGATGGATCCTTGAGGCGCTTGTTTCGAAGGGCTAGCATTTGGGTTCAAGATTTCTTTCCCAGTCATTGCAAATATTTGGAATGTCGAGGGTCAGCAGGACGGTCGAATGTATTTTTAGAACCGTAAAAACAAAAGAATGGCTTTGAACGGTGGAAACTCAAGATGAGACGACTGAAACTTGAACTGACGACTTGCAATAAAGGGTATTGAATCAGACTAGACTGGGAATTCGAAAGAACTCAGAAGATTGCGCTAGGAAGATTTTCGTTTCCCGGCAATGGAACCACTGATGACGCCCTAAATTTCTGGGGTCATGGAGACTAGATCTCTGGTTTGCTGTCTCTTGATCCTGATCACAACACAGACAAGAACACCGTTAAGACCAGAGCCGGGGTTTGAATCCGGCTTAGGCCCTCGGGTGTGAGAGTAAGATCTCTGAGGAAAACCTAAGAAGAAGATCAATGAGGATCTTGTGTGTGTGAGTTGGATAGAGCACGTACCTGCCCTTGGGGGCGGATAGGAGTATTTATATGAGTAGAAGGAGGAGGTAGGTTTAAGGTACCAACCGCCCTTGTACCGGATGGACACGAGGCAGGTCCCCATTGGTTCGGCCAGGGGAGTGGCTGAGAACGTGGCGTGATGTCAAGGAATCATGGTTCCACCACCAACCGTTATGGTATGTCAGGTACGAACAGGTAACGTCTGTTGTACGTTTGTGACAGCTGGGTGCTGCGGGCTGCGGGCTCCGGGCAGGAGGTTGAGTGATCAACACGGGACCCTTGGGATAACGGGAGGCAGAGCTATCTCGGTTATGGTTATCAGGAAGCCCGGGTTCTCGGGCTTGCTCGCTTGCGGGCTTATCCGGTTCGGTGTAGTTGAACTCGCTTGAATTGGCTTTGCACCGGGTCCGGTCCGGTCTATGGTACTCGGTCTCATCACAGTCAAGATACGGAATAATCTCACTCGCCTCGTTCAACTCAGATTATTTCAATCATCACAGCGTGCATTTACGGGTATAGTCAACAATTTCACAGGTGCAAATAGCAATTCTCTTCGTACGAATTGGAAACTAGAAATTGGAGTATGAGTAGGAGAGGAGTAGAGTAAGCGGCATCGTCCATGTACCGGACGGAAAGGGCTGTTGATTTTTGATGGGTAAATCGTAGAAATCATCGGCGATGAACGGAGGGGGCAACCACCCTTTGAAACTTCCCGGCCCTCCGTTTCCCTCATTCTTAACGTCCGAGTTGTTTTTTTCCAGTTACCCTCAACCCTAATTTCTATCCCCAATTCTTGATTTTATAGTCTTCATCTTATTAGTTTACTTACCCATTTTGACCTCAACTTTTCAATCGTAGTACAACTGTGCTATGGGACTTCTTATTTCTCAATGATAATCTTGTCATTACATGATACTCCTCCCCCCGTTTCATTTCATGTTAGTTGAGAATTACTCCATCCGTCCCACCTCACTTGACACCCAAAAGGTGGCACAATAATTAAAGAAAAAAAATAAAATAAAGAAAATTTGTGGTAGAAAATGAAAAGAGAGAATGAGTTAGGTAAATAGTAGTGTTGGTTGAATAAATTGAGTGGTGGAAAATGAATAGAGAGAATAAATGGTGGGGTAGAGTGAATATAAAATTATAAAAATAGGCTATTTTGGGAAGTGTCAACTGAGCTGGGACGGAGCAAAATGAAAATAAGTGTCAAGTGAGCTGGGACAGATGGAGTATTTATTTTTCCGTTCCAAGTAAGTTGAGACTGCCCAAAATGATAAAGAATTTTTACTATTTCTCACACTCATTCTCTCTCTTACTTTACTTTTATACTCACAACACCAATCAACTAATATTCCTCGTACTTATTCTCTCTTCTATCTAATTTTTCACTCACAAACACCTCCTCTCACTATTTCTCTTTCTTACTTTTCCTTAATTTGTGTGCCCAAATTTTTGGTTTCAAGTGACATGAAACGGAAGGAGTGTGACTACTTTCTGGAAACTTGTGCTGCTTAGTTCGGATGGCTCAAGAATACTTATTCTGAAAGAGTTCTTTAGAGCTTTTTATTATTGTGAAATTTTTGAAAAAACTCCTTAGTAAGGAGTAGCTCCTTCCACAAATAGCTAATTTTATAAGCTTTTTCATTAACTTTTCACTCATACCCTATGTTAGTCATTAAATTGTAGGAGTTCTATCATTGTGATGAAAGAAGTTTGGGATTCTCTTTTATTGACTTGGTATGTAAAAATCACAAAAAGACAACTTGAAGAACCTCTACTATTGTGGATGCTCGGATGCTCTAATGCTCCGTATTGCATTATCTAATAGGAGTGTTTTGTTTTAAAGCATGCATATTTAATCGCTTTCAAATAGATCGTCCTGATAATATGAGGATTGCAAAGACAATTCTATCCTCATATATCGAAACAATTGTACCAAAAAAATATCTCGAAACAATTGCCTTACCTTTTGTTTCAGAATGATAGTTTCATTTTGATTTTTTGTGGTCAACAAAAATGAACTTTGACCAACCATTGGTGACGATCTAATCATTATAGTGAAATTCTAAAATTTGTAATCGATAAATCACAATAACAATTTTTAGAACTTTATTGTGATCATTAAATTGACGTCAATGTTTGGTCAAAGTTTATTTTTATTGACTATAAAAAGTCAAAATGAGACTATCTTTTCAGGACAGATGTAGTATTTTTTATGTGTCCCAATCTAAAAGTACATGTATAAAAATGAACTCAGATGTAATGTGTTGTCAAGTAGAGAAATGAAAATGAAAAAAAGTGATTTAAACCAAACTAGGCTTGTACAAATGCCTTTGTTGCATTGTACAATAGTACATCATAATAGAACGAAATTCTAATGACTTTGAAAGGGTACATGTTTCATTTGCTTTAATTTGCATTTTGCTGCTTCTCACACAGTATGAATGAATAATGATACACTTCTGCAAACACAAATCATAGCTAAACCTAAAACAAATTTAAAAAATAAAAATAATAAAATAAAAATAGTTTAGATATATTCAAGCAATCAAAACACAGTACAAGAACTTGATGCCGTTCTTGGTCACCCCAAAACTAACACAATGCAGGATCACACACCTTCATTTATTTTTTCCAAAAGCGCAAACATTTGTATTTTCCACATAGAAAGAGGATCATGGCATCAAAATGGTCTATCCTCCGCGATCAAGCATATCTATCAAAGTAATCCTCGTAAGAAAACGAGAGGGCCACCTTAAAATCATAGCATCTTCAATCTCAATAGGAAGATGAGTCGCCATAATGACTATTCCGCCCTTCTCCCGGTGATGTGCAATAATATGCTCAAGCAACTTCACACCTTCAAGATTGATAAAACTAGAATTCTAAGATTCATCAATGGAGGAAGGAGAAATCTAAATTCAAAGATAGGAGAGAGAGAAGAGTAAATTTTTTTCTGTATTGAATTAAGTTGTCTGAGATACAATTGAGCCCTAAACTATATATCTATCTCTAACAATATCGTAACTAACAGTCTGTTATAACAAACTAACAGATTAACATATTTCTGTTTACAACCTTGATCTTTACAGTATTTACAATATCTACCCTTAACTTTCAGTAATATCCTCTGCAGTACCTTTATCCTTAATATCCCCCTTCAAACTGAAAGTTTGAATGATGTTACAAACTTGCAGTTTAGACAACAAATGAGACAACTGATGAGAAGATAAAGCCTTAGTGAAGATGTCAACCAATTGATTTGAGGTAGAGACATAAGTAGGAGTAATAAGGCCCTTTTTCAACTGTTCGCGGACTAGATGACAATCCAAATCAATGTGTTTTGTTCTCTCATGAAACACAGGATTTGAAGCAATATGAATAGCAGCCTTATCATCACAGAAGAATAGAACAGGAGTAATATTGTCAATACCAAAATCTTTTAGAATAGAGACTAACCACATAGTCTCACAGCATGCATTAGCCATCGACCTATATTCTGCTTCAGCAGAAGACCTGGAGATGGTGTTCTGTTTCTTTACTTTCCAAGTGATGAGACTAGAGCCAAGAAGAGAGCAATAGCTTGAGAGAAACTTCCTAGTAGTAGGACAACTTCCCCAATCAGCATCATAGTAAACTTGAAGTTGAAGAGAACCTGAAGATGGATAAAGAAGACCTTGGCCTATGGTCCCCTTGATATACTTGACTAATTTTAATGCTGCATTGTAATGAGAGTAGGCTGAGCATCAATAAGACATGTATCATGAATGATATCTAAAGAATACTTCCTTTGATGTAAGTAAATGCCTGCAGAAGACCTGCAGAAGGCCTGGCTACCTCAATACCCAAGAAATATTTGAGTGGACCCAGATCTTTGATGGAGAATTGAGAATGCAGAAAAGTTTTAAGAGATTCAATGACACCTATGTCTGAGCCAGAGATGAGGATGTCATCAACATAAACAAGAACCACTGTCAGAGAAGTAATGGAAGATAACATGAACAGAGAGTGATCATTTTGAGACTGAGTAAATCCAAACTTGAATAAGGCAGAGGAGAACTTAGCAAACCACTGTCTAGGGGCTTGTTTAAGCCCATATAGAGATTTGAGAAGCTTGTAGACAAGAGGAGGAGATTTGACATCAGTAGAAGAAATGGAAGCAGTCTTGTATCCAGGAGGTAGAGTTATGTAGACCTCTTCCTCCAAATCCCCATGCAAAAAGGCATTGGAAACATCCATGTGACAAATAGGCCAACCCTGAAGAGAAGCTATGGCTAGATAAAGTCTAAAAGTAGACATTTTTTCAACAGGGGCAAAAGTTTCAAGGTAGTCTTCCCCCTCAGTTTGTGTGAAACCCTTGGCAACCAGTCTAGCTTTGTACTTATCCAAAGAACCATCTGCTTTGTACTTCAGATTATATATCCATTTACACCCTATGGCCTGCTTATGACTAGGCAAAGGTTGTAATTCCCAAGTTTTATTAGACTCCAATGCATTTATTTCATTAGCCATAGCAAGACACCAATTAGGATCTTTGACAGCTTGTTTATAGGAGTGAGGTTCAGATATAGAAGAAATATGACATATATATGAGAAATAAGATGGACTAAGAGAGTTGTAATTAATTAAGGAAGAAGGAAGAAAACAAGCACTAACCTTAGGATTGGAAGATGTTGAGGTAGTAAACTGAGGAAGCCCTGTATAGTCATTAAATTTAGATGGTAAAACTCTTTGTCTCACAGGTCTGGTAGGAATGGAAGGTGGAAGAGGAGTAGTAGGGTTAGAAGAAAGTATAGGAATATCACAAGATGATTGATGATCTTGAGAGGAAGAGTCAGAAATATTAGGTTCAATAATAGAAGATGGAGAAGAAGTATTATCTTCTGAAGGAGAAGTTGAGATAGTAGGATGAAGAGATAGAGAATAATCATCACAGAAAGAAGAATTAGAATTAATGAACATAGGAATAAGATAGTCAGGAGTTTGATATAAAGAATATTTAAATGGAAATTGAGATTCATAAAAGATGACATCTCTGCTATAGAATGTCTGATGAGAGTTTAGATCAAAGACCTTGTAAGCTTTTTTTCCAAAAGGATAGCCTAGAAAGATACATTTTCTAGATCTTGGGCCAAATTTATCTCGATTGTTAGCCAAAGTAGATGCATAGCATAAACAACCAAAGACTTTCAGATGAGAATAGAGAGGAGAATGTTTAAGAAGGAATTCATAGGGAGTGCTGTGATTAAGAACAGAAGAGGGAAATCTATTGATCAAGTAAGTTGCTGTAAGAACACAATCACCCCAAAACTGGATAGGAACTTGAGAATGAAATCTGAGAGCTCTAGCAATTTCAAGAAGGTGTCTATGTTTTCTTTCCACCCTCCCATTCTGTTGAGGTGTGCCAACACAAGAGCTTTGTTGCTCTATGCCTAAGGAATGTAACAAGGAAGAAACATCCTTATTAAAGAATTCTGAGCCATTGTCAGACCTAATCTGTTGAACATAGGCTTGAAATTGAGTGGAAACCATCTTAAGAAATTGAGAAAGGAAAGAACAAACATGACTCTTTGAGGACAAAAGAAAAGTCCAAGTAGTTCTACTATAATCATCAACAATAGTAAGAAAAGAATGATGACCATTATATGTGAGATGTTTGTAAGGTCCCCACATGTCACAGTGTAATAAAGAACAAATAGAAGAACTGTGATTATTGCTCAAAGGAAAAGGAATCCTTGTTTCTCTAGCAAAATGGCAAGTATCACAAGGAGAATCAGAAGTATGATTACATTTAATAGAGGGAATGTATTCCATTTGTTTCACAGGAAGATGTCCAAGTCTATAGTGCCATAAGGAAGAAACAGAAAGAGAACAAGTAACAGAGTTTACAAGAGGTTGAAACTTAGAGATGGACTGATACAGAGGATCAGTGGGGAGAATGAGAATATACAGGCCTTCAGACAGTTCACCAATCCCCTTCACCTTCCTGTCCTGTAGGTCCTGAAATAGACAATAAGTGGGAAAGAAAGATAGACAAAATTGGCTGTCAGAGGCAAGTTTAGTTCCTGAGATCAAGTTATAATGAAAATCAGGAACAAACAGTACATTAAGAAGAATAAGAGAAGAAGTAAGATGTACCGTACCCTTGAAAGTGATTTGAGAGGTCTGTCCATTTGGGAGTATAATGAATTGGTGAATAGGAATGGGATTAGCGATAATAGAGAAATTAGAAGTGACATGATCACTAGCCCCAGTATCAATGATCCATTTAGTGTTATGCTGAGATTGATGAGATAAACAAATAGGAGGTATAAAACTGGAGAGAGATGAGATATACCTGCAAAATGGTCATAGTCTAGTTGTTGATGAAGATGAGCAGCACTGTCAAGTAAGTGATTGTACTGCACAGAAGAGGAGGCTTGAACAAAGGAGTTAAGCTACAGGAGTAGGCAGAAGAGGTGGTAGAGCAGATGTAGAAGTAGCATTAGCTGTGTAGGATTTGGATTTCAGGAACTTAGGCATCTTAGAGGAATCAGGAGTGACTCCATGAAGTTTATGCCACTCTGGAAAACCTTTGATGAAGAAACAAGTATCCTTCAAGTGACCAATACCACCACAATGATCACACAGTAAGTGGCTCTTATTAATAAGTTTCTTAACAGTGTTAGGTCTTGTAGTAGATCCATAGCCTTTGGAAAAGAGTGTTGTAGTGTTATCAGCAATGTGAAGAGGAATATGACTGGAAGAAGTAAGTCCTCGTTGTTTCTCATCTTGACACAACAAAGAAACAGCATGATTGAGGCTAGGTAAGGGGTCCATCATGAGTAAGGAACCTCTAATCACAGTGTAGCAACATTGAGTCCCATAAGAAATTGAGTAAGGTTTTGGATATTATTGAAATCATCAAGCAATTGAGCTGCTCCATAAGTACAATTGCAAACACATTTAGGAACATTACTGATATTGAGGAATTCATCCCATAGAGCTTTGAACTTTGTGAAATACTGAGTGATAGACAGAGATCCTTGAGAAAATGAAGAAATCTCTTGACGAATTTGATACATTCTAGGTGCATTGCCCTGAGTAAACCTAACTTGTAATTCATCCCACATATCTTTAGCATATGGCACATAAACCACACTTGACCTAATTTTAGGTGAAACAACATTCAAAATCCAAGCAATAAGCATGTCATTACATCTGTCCCAATGAATAAGGTATTTAGAATTCAAATCCGGTCTGCGATGAACACCAGTAACAAAACCTAATTTCATTTTTGTAGATAAAGCAATTGTCATCGCTCGTTTTCCATTCAGAGTAATTTGAACCATTCAAAATGATCGCAACAATGCTCATGCCTGAATTATCATTCGGATGTAAGTAGAGAGGATGCGAAGGACTTAGCTGTAATGTAGCAGTATCAACATCGTAGGGATCCGGCGACGAAGACGACTGATCAAGAGGTGATCCGACGACAGTTCAACCGGAGACATTATCTTCAGCTGAATCCGGCATGGATACAAATCAATTTGCTCAGAAATGGAAGAGTTGAATGAGAATTTTAGGTTAATATGCGGAAATACCAGTCTGATGCCATGATAAAACTAGAATTCTAAGATTCATCAATGGAGGAAGGAGAAATCTAAATTCAAAGATAGGAGAGAGAGAAGAGTAAATTTTTTCTGTATTGAATTAAGTTGTCTGAGATACAATTGAGCCCTAAACTATATATCTATCTCTAACAATAACGTAACTAACATTCTGTTTTAACAAACTAACAGATTAACAGATTTCTGTTTACAACCTTGATCTTTACAGTATTTACAATATCTACCCTTGACTTTCAGTAATATCCTCTGCAGTACCTTTATCCTTAATAAAGATCCAAACCCACAGAAGGCTCATCAAGCAACCAAATCAGCCTACCAATGGCAAGTAATCTTGCAAGCTGAAGTCTTTTTCCCCATTGAAAGCATTCTTGCTTTATCTTTTGCTAGTCTTCCTAGTCCTATAAACTCGAGCAGGTAGAGACTTACCTTGCTTACCTTCAAGAACTTCAAACCTCTGTAGATTGTCAAGAACAGTGAATTTCTCTTTTACAGCGTTCTTAAGTGAGAGCCAATTGAGCTGAAGTTATTTTGGAACAAAGGGACAACAGTTAAAACGGTCAAAAACAAAAATCGATTGGTTAATTTTAGCTTTCAGAAACTCGAACCAAATACCATTTTGAAGGCAAAAGAAGAAGAGTAGAGAAATGAGGATGGAGGCTCAGATCTGTTTTATGATTAGGCAAAATGAATTAAACCGCCATGGCTGCAACCCACCACGGTTGCTTCACAAATCCCTCCGGAGGTTGCCCATCCAAGATACGGATAATTTTGGTCGACTCAATCCAACTCAGAACCTTAATATCATCACACACAGCCTCAGTAATTTAGGGACTGGCATTATAAAAGTTCAACAAAAAATATATCTATATATTTGAGGGGCAAAATAGAGAAATCATCGGCTCTCATGAAGAACATGGAGGGCGGAACCACCCTTGGAAACTTCCCATCCCTCCGTTTTCCTCATTCTTGAGGTCTGAATTGTTTTTCCAGTTTACCCAAAACCCTAATTTTTAAAGTCTGCCAATAAGATCAATTTGACTCATAAGAATTTAACATTTTCTCTATACCATAAACAGTGTTAAAAGAGATCATTATTCCATAGACGCCCCCCTCATCCCACTTTCAGCATTCAAAACTCATAGCAAATTCGAATTAAAAGGCATTCAAGAAGAAAAGTAAGGAAATGCGGAGGGAGGCTCAGATCTTTTTACTGATCAGGCAAACGGAAAAACAAACAAAGTTCTTAAGAATATTGTAGAGAGATAGTAATAGTGTAGAGAGAGTGTTTATGAGCATGTGTGAAAAAATGGTGGGGGGGTGTGGTATTTATAGTTAGATAGGGCGGGAAAGAGAGTAATTTTTTTAATTACAAAGAGGTATGTTTCAAATGGCTAGTTGGTCCAGTCTGTTACTCTGTTCTGCGCCTGGGCTGGGAGGAAGTGGGCAACGGTAATAATTATGACCGTTGGCATTTAAATTCACGCCACACACACAACGGTAATACCAACCAGTCCATTTGGCCGGTTTTAAAAAAAAAAAAAAAATCCGGATAACCCGCCGGTTCATGAACCGCCGGTTTGTCCGCCGGTTTTCAGAGGGTAACCAATCGTTAACCGTGAACCGCCGGTTCACGGTTCACATTTTGACTTCCGGTTCACGGTTCGCCGGTTTACCGGTTATTATCCGGTTCGTTACCCGCTGGTTCTCCGGGTTATTTGACCCGGATGGGCATGTCTACTTCAGATATTCAAACTTTTTAAAGATATGAACAATTGTTTCACTAGTCATGTTTTATATATGCACTTTAATGCCTAATAGAAATGAAAATACTTTTTAGGACAACGAAAAATGGCAAATAAGAAAATCATTTTGAGACCGAGGGAGTAATAAAATAAATGTTGCATTCTTTTAAAAAAGATTGATTTATAGCAAAAATAATTTTAATATTCCTATAGGGAGTTGTTTGGGGTGAAAAATCTCACAACACTACTTCTACTTCCTGGAGATAACAGGTTGAGTTTACGTCTTACATTTTACATAATGGATAAAATGAGCCACATCTTGCATCTTGAAGCCTTCAACATGCTGTAAACAACTTGAAGACTTCAGCTTGCTCCGACATCTTACATCTTGACTCTACATGTTGACTTTTTTCTACATGTTGACATGTTGACCTTACATCCTGACGTGACAACTTGAGCCGACGACTTGAACTTTTAGGATCACAATATCAACCATATCATCAATTGAAGACCAGGTCAATCCAAGGTATATTCCCTCCTATTATATAGGTGTTATCACATGAAAGTAGGACTCAATCAGCAAGCACGACTTATCAAAGACCAAGTCAAGCAACGGCAACCAAGGGGATACAGCATAACAAACTTTCCGAGATATTAGGATTTATTTCTTAGTTATCAGCTTACCTTCTTAGTATAAATAGAACACATATCCTTGTAATGCACACACTCACTTCTCTCTTGTAACTCTCCCTCTCTACTTTCTCTTATACTCACACTCATACATTAATAAAATCGTTTGGTACAGAGGTAGGTTTCCAAAACCTCCCGAGGTTTTATGCCAGAGAGTAGTTGCTCAAAGGCTTTCCTCGTTACATCCTAGTCCAATATTCTGAATCTTTTACTTCTTTATTCCATTGTACCCAATTTCTTTTTTCTTCATTTTATTAGTCCAATTGTCAAAAATTGGCCGAAACAATTTGGCGCCGTCCGTTGGAACTTTGGTCTTTTAGATTGTTAATAGATTCGAGATGAACAATCCAACAACCGGGCAGATTACTTCTGGAATTTCAGTTGTAAGTGGGGGCATGTCAGCAATGGGGGCATCTGAAATCCCTGTGGATGTCGCCACCAACTTGACCAATATGATGGGCGAGATGAGGCGACAGATTCAGTTACAGGTTGATAATTCCAGCATGCTGATGAACAATGCAATCAGGTTGCAGCGTGAGATTTATGTTATTCAAGCTGGTTCGTCAGCAACCTACCAGAGTCCTTATTCGAGCATCTTCCAGACTACAAACTCCAGCATGAGTCCCAATCTTTTTGCTCCAATCCAGCCTAGAAAGATTACCTTTGATGCTGAGATTGGACCGATGAATGATGGTTTTATCCCAACGACCAACCTGACCACGGACAACACAGTCGTCCATCCTGAAACCATCACTCCGTCTTCAACAACATTTGTAACGCCATCCACAATGGCGATAGGGAGTGTTAACCCTCAATTTAATTTTGATCAATTTAATCATGCTGGTGCTAATTTTTATATGATGAACATGATTAGCAGGCAATTGCAGGAACTAAAAGACTTGGTGATGAATGTGCCTGGAGTGACCTTGCCATGTCAACAAGCATCTCCAACCTGCTTCAATGAGTCTCGCCTCGCTCCAGCCATAGCCAACGTGGTCATACAAAAGAAGTTCATTCCACCCCACATGAAGTCGTATGATGGACAACTGATCCAGCAGAGCATGTTGCATTATATCAGGAGAAGATGGATGTAGTCCATATTCCACCCCAGTACAAGGAAGCTTGCTTTTGTAGGGGTTTTGGTTCAACTCTTACAGGGGCAGCTTTGAGATGGCTAATAACCAACTTTGGGTTCTATCGGATCATATGCTCAACTAATCAACATGTTTACTAATCAGTTTTCATGCAACAGGATGTTTGAGAAGCTGACAAGTGATCTTTACAGGGTAGTCCAGCAACCTGATGAACTTCTTAAGGATTACCTGAGCAGTTCAATAGAGAAGCAGTAGATATCCCCAACTTGGACACTGCTACAACAATTGATGCCTTCAGGATGGGACTTAAGAAGGACTCGCCATATTATGATGACTTAGTCATGACACCATGCAAGAGGCTGGATGAAATCAGAACCAGAGCATCTAGATTCATCAGGTTGGAAGAAGATAGGCTCATGCAAGATTATTAATCAATAGGTTGGAAAGGGGGCATGCTGGATGTCAACTATAGATGGTACCAGAATTCTTAGAAGTTAGAATGCAGCGCATCTGAAGCTGTACTTCATGTAAGTTATAGCTTGTCAACTTAATTCAGAAAATCAGGTATGCATTTATATTGCTTTATTTCAATTGTGTTGTTTCAATTTGATTTATCTTCATTAGACATCGACTGACTTAAGCATCGGAGGGGTGTTAGCCAAGCTAACACCCAACCCTAACATGTTCTGCTTTGCGAGGAAACTCAAAGTCTCTATTCAGGTCAAGATGTTTACATGTTGATCGAAGTTTTCCAGATGTTACATGTTGATCAGAGATGTTACATGCTGATCCAAGTATTCAAAGATGTTCACATGAGTCAGAATTCATGTCCAACAGGAAAAATCAAAGTACAAATCCATCCAAGGTATAGGGTTTACACCTTTCAAAGGTTCAAAGGTTTAAAGGTTTACACCTTTCAAAGGTTAAAGGTTTTACACCTTTCTTATGTGTTTAAGGTTTCTACACCTTCGCCCGTGCGCACGATTTTCATGTTTTAGTTAAGTTGTAGGTGGGCCAATGTGTCATGAACATATTGATTCACCTTGCACTTGGCTAAAATTATGAACTCAAGTTGAAATCAATGGTTGTAGCATTTTACATGTTACCAAACGAACACAGGGTTTAAAAGATAAATATCTTTTCATAATGATTCCCAACTTGTAACATCAACATGTTACCAACCATTCCTTACATCGCTACTATTCAAGGGTTCCAAAATTATTCTAAGTTGTAATATCAACATGTTACCGTTAGAATCCTAACCATACGACCAATCTATTATCAAAATACCAAAAGGATCAAACACACACTCCTAAAACGGGAAACATTCATAAGTTCTAACCATGCTATCACAAGACATGGTTCAAACAAAATTGCGACCTAACATGTCCAAACAGACATGTTGCAAACAAATAAAAACTGTCTTAAGACAATCACCAAAAATATCATATTCTTTGTATTTCTCTTTGATTTTTGCAGGATCAATTGCATCTTTGAGCTTACATCACCCACATCAACTGCCTCATAAAGGGTAGTGGACATCAACTGTTATGGAAATTTCTTGAATTTCTATGTTACTCAATTCAAAAAATTTGGGGGCAATTGTTTGGGGTGAAAAATCTCACAACACTACTTCTACTTCCTGGAGATAACAGGTTGAGTTTACGTCTTACATTTTACATAATGGATAAAATGAGCCACATCTTGCATCTTGAAGCCTTCAACATGCTGTAAACAACTTGAAGACTTCAGCTTGCTCCGACATCTTACATCTTGACTCTACATGTTGACTTTTTCTACATGTTGACATGTTGACCTTACATCCTGACGTGACAACCTGAGCCGACGACTTGAACACAGTTATCAGATCCTATTTTTTAGGATCACAATATCAACCATATCATCAATTGAAGACCAGGTCAATCAAGGTATATTCCCTCCTATTATATAGGTGTTATCACATGAAAAGTAGGACTCAATCAGCAAGCACGACTTATCAAAGACCAAGTCAAGCAACGGCAACCAAGGGGATAGAGCATAACAAACTTTCCGAGATATTAGGATTTATTTCTTAGTTGTCAGCTTACCTTCTTAGTAAATAGAACACATATCCTTGTAATGCACACACTCACTTCTCTCTTGTAACTCTCCCTCTCTACTTTCTCTTATACTCACACTCATACATTAATAAAATCGTTTGGTACAGAGGTAGGTTTCCAAAACCTCCCGAGGTTTTATGCCAGAGAGTAGTTGCTCAAAGGCTTTCATCGTTACATCCTAATCCAATATTCTTGAATCTTTTACTTCTTTATTCCATTGTACCCAATTTCTTTTTTCTTCATTTTATTAGTCCAATTGTCAAAAATTGGCCGAAACAGGAGTAATAAAATAAATCTTGCATCATAAGTAGGAGTATTTTGTTTTTTAAAAAATTGCATATTTGATCTCTTTCAAAAGCATCGTCTCTGAAAATATGAGGATAGCAAAGACGATTCTATCCTCATATCTCAAAACAATTGTCTTGCCGAACCGCTGCCATCATACATTGTGGACCCAAATCCAAATACATGATCAATTATGTTATTTATAATATGTCCCAATTTAAAAGTACGTGTATGAAAATGTACTCAAATGTAATATGTTGTCAAGTAGAGAAATGAAGATGAACAAAGTGATTTAAATCAAATTAGGCTTGTACAAAGCCATTGTTGCATTGTCTAGTACACCTCAATGGAATGAAAGCTCTAATCCTTCACTTTGAAAGGATAAACTTTTGCAAACACAATTCACAGTCAAACCTTAAGCAAATTCAATAATAATAATAAAAAAAAAAATTAGATATATTTAAGCAATAAGAACACACGGTACACGAACTTGAAGCAGTTTTCGGTCACCCCAAAACTAACACAATGCAGGATCACACGCCTTCATTTAGTATTTTCTAACACGCATACCTTCGTATTTTCACATAAAAAGAGGATGATGGCATCAAAACACTCTATCCACCGCGGTCAAGCATGTCTATCAAAGTTATCCGTCTAGGAAACCGAAGGGGCAACCTTAAAATCATAGCATCTTCAATCTCAATAGGGAGATGAGTAGCCACAATGACTATTCCGCCCTTCTTGCGATGATCTGCAATAATTTGCTCAAGCAACTTCACACCTTCAACATCTAAAGCCACAGAAGGCTCATCAAGCAACCAAATCGGCCTATCAATGGCAAGTAATCTTGCAAGCTGAAGTCTTTTTCGTTGACCCATGGAAAGCATTCTTGCCTTATCCTTGGCTAGTCTTCCTAGTCCCATAAACTCAAGAGCAGGTAAAGACTTACCTTGCTTGCCTTCAAGAACTTCAAACCATTGAACATTGTCAAGAACTGTGAATTTCTCTTTTACAGCGTTTTTAAGTGAGAGCCAATTGAGTTGAAGTTTGTACTGCTGAAACACACCTGCATCAGTTATGTCGTGTCCGTTCCATAGGATTTCGCCAGCTGACGGTTTGGAAAAACCGGCTAACATGCGTAAGAATGTGCTTTTTCCTGACCCGTTGGTGCCGGTAAGGACAAGAGCGCTCCCATCGTGAACGGAGGCATTTACATGGCGTAGAATTTGTTGGGCGTTTCTCATGCAAGAGACGTTGTTCAAGAGAAGCCTAGGAAGAGGGGGTCTTCGTAAAGACATCAGGATGATGAACGAAAATACAAGCGAAGGCAAGGATTTTGGTGTAGGGTTTCAAGTATGGATCGGACCCCAAGTGTAGTCCCCAACAAGCGAAGCGGGTCCCTGATATGAATAAGTAACAAATATAATTGACTCATTCTCTCCTGACATTAAATGAAAGAAACCTTGACCTAATCAAACGAAACTATTGCACAGTAATGACCAAACTCTGATGATTTTGACTTGATAAAAACACAAGCAAAGACCCAACGGAAAGAACACCTGCTTTGGATATGCAAAGGGGCAATAAAGTACTCCTTAGCAAAAGAAATGCTACAACAACACATGGAAACTCAAGTACTGATTTCTACTTCAATAATTGACTGTGCTAAAATATAGTGTTATGTGTTCCCTCCCTACTACATCCCATAGTCATAAAAGGATAGAGAAAAAGGATTCTGATCTCTGTTCTTCAGAATTTTTACCAGGCCAAAATGGTAGTTGGAAGAAAAATTGGGTACTATAATGTACAAAAAAAAAAAAGTTAAATTGGCATTGCCAGGGAAGGATCTTTAAGAGGCCGTATAAAGTTAAATCTGTTATAAAAATAAAGGATGATGACTTGTCATGCACCATTGTCAAATACCACCTCTGTCCCTGATATGAAAAGGTAACAAATATTATTGCCTCACCTCTCCTGACATTAAATGAAAGAAACCTTGACCTAATCAAAGGACACTATGAAATAACTCTGATGAACAAGCTTTGGCATAGTAAAAACACAAAAGACCCAACGGAAAACAACATCTTTACTGCTTTAGATGTGCAAAGGGACATAAAGTACGTAGCGAAAGAAAAACCATAACAGCAATACTGACATCTACTTCAAAAATTGACTGTGTTAAAGTTTAGTGTTCTATGTTCCCTCCCTACATTCTCATAGTCATAAAGTATACAGAAAAAGGAGTCTGATCTCAGTTCTTCAGACTCAATACCAGGCCTAAAAGGTAGTTAGAAGAAAAATGGGTATTATAACGTACAAAATAAGTTAGAATGGCATTGTTAAGGAAGGGTCTTTAAGAGGCCGTATAAGGCTATATGCCTAATCTGTTATAAAAAGAAAGGATTATGACTTGTTCATGCACCGTTGTCAAATAAAAGGGATAAAAATATGAGCTTGCACAGTGAGTGCCAAAAGAACTAGCTAAGAGGGTGTTTCAAAGTATTCTCAACTTACAGCTCAACCAAGCCAAACAAAAAGATAATCTCACTTTTCCTTTTAGTTGGTCCCCAACGAAATCTAATTTCTAAGGAAGGTAGTAATTTTAGTGCACTCTAAAAATAGGCAATCATGTAAACCACCATTCATAAAGAGTTGGAATTGGGGTTGGGGTGAAGGGAGTATTTTTGTTTGAAGTATATGGTATAGTTGGGAAGCCGATCATTCAAGTGGAAGATATATAATGCTGATCCAGAATAACATTCCCTGCCAATATAACAGACCCAATCTAATGCATTGTGATGCCGGTATGTATGTTGATTAAGTGTGTGAAATGAACCAACGACCATTATGGGGACAGCTCATTCTTGCATCATAATTGTTGTTTTCCAGAAAATTTTTCCAGGTGTGTTCCTCAGGTATTAAATGATCAAACTCAAATTAATTCTGATAATGTATTTGCTCCACTTTCCATATTCATGCACATCGATACACACTAATGCAGACACAAAGATAAGCCAAGTTGATGTAGAAACAAATCATACAAGAGACGCCTGGTGGTTTGTTTGTTCGTTTTATTCAGGAACATAAATCGTCACTCGCTTCCTTTCGAGAAGACGAAGAGGATTTGATCAAGTCCTTAGTTTTTTTTTTTTTTTTTTTTTTTTTAAGTATCATGAGAACTCATTAAATTAGTGATGATCTTAGCTATCCTCAAAAGCAGTTTGAATGAAGGAAAAAACGGAGAATTTAATGCCTTGCAGAAGTTGCAATGAGCATACCAATCCATTCCTATTTGAACTTCTAGATTAGAATCGTAGTTTCAACTTTCAACAATTTTCTAAGCAATCTAAACCACACACAAAGGGTGTTCCATATAATGTGTATTAATTTGATATCAAGCCTGCTGCAATTCATATGAAGTTCAAATATGGAACACAATGGCTACAATAAGAAAAAAACATATTGATAGTAAATACTGACATTTCAGGTGAGGACTAGGTAGAACAGCTTGCAGTATGCAAAAGGGACCTTATAAATTGATCGAATCAATTTACATGAATCAATCAAATTTCACACAAAAAGAGACGGCTCAATCAGATGATGATCAAGCTTTGGCATATAAAACCCACAAGCAAAGATCTAAATGTAAGAATATCTTTTATGCCTTAGATATGCAAAGAGGCAAAAGAGTATTCCTTAGCCAAAAAATGACCACAATACAAACTCAAAATGTATTAATATCTACTTTAAAATTGCACAGTACTGAGGTACAGTGTCTTTTTTCATATAAATTCATGATAGAAAGAGGGTCAACTGGGGAAATGAGAAAATTGGAGTAGAGAGCAAGTATGGCATTGACAAGTTCATTGAGTCATTTACACAAACAGGTGGCGGGTGCCAAAAGTAGTACCGACAATTAACCACACAGAAACCCCATTCATATTCAGCCAAACCCGTTCATTCAAATCTAAGAAGAGAAAGTAACTATAATTGATCGTTTACTCACCTACCGGAGCAGTTGGCGACGGAGAGAGGGGATAGAGGGAGTTGGTGTATTGCGTTCTACCTAGCTGACCGCCTGACTTTTAAAATGGGTTGGAGCCGGAGGGTGATAAGCAAAAGAAATGGGATCCAACTGCGAGACCGTCCAACTGCACTAGTTGCATCAAACATCGTTAATTTTATAAAACTGCACATTAAAAGATACTCCCTCCGGTCCCTAAAAGAGTGACATAGTGGTAAAGTCAAGCCTCACCCTCGGTGAACGCTAGGGTTCGATCCCTCATCGCGTCTTTACGGGTGTGGACATAGTCAAAAAAAAAAAAAAAAAAAAAAAAAAAACTCCTTCCGTCTCATACTTATTGCTACCTACCAAATGAGAGTTCACGGGAATTAAGAAAATATGTTGGAAAAATAAGTATTATGAGTGAGTAAGAGAGAGAAAATAAGTTAGTGGATAGGAGAGAGAAAAGTGAACATTTTGGGTAAATAGCAATAAGCAGTGTTCTAAAAAACGTCCGTCTAGGCCCCACCTAGGCGCTAGGCGTTTATGAAACGTCTAAGTCCCGCCTAGGATATTATAATTATTTTGGAATTCTCGGCCCCGATTAAGTTCCGTTTAGACTCCGCCTAAGCGCTAGGCGTTGCTGCGGCGCCTAGCGACCGCTTAGCGTTTTTTAGAACCTGGCAATAAGTATGGGACGCCCAAATGGAAATAAGTAGCAATAAGTATCAGACAAATGGAGTAGTTAATTTTATCAAACTACGAGACAGTCCGACTTTCGCTGAATCAAACATCAAAAGGCTAAAGAAGTCTGAATTGCACTAGCCCAAAATCCCTTCTTAAACTTCAAAAAAAAAAAAAAAATGGCACAAGAATTAAGATGAGAATCTTTATATTTTAAAATATAGATAGTGGGGTAGAGTGTTGTGAGTATAGAAAGTGGGTAGGAGAGAGAAAGTAGGGTAGAGAATAGTTAGTGGATATTTGTTGTGTGTATGATATGTAGGGCCCACTAAATAAAAAAGTATAAAAAACTTTTTTTTTTTTGATTTTGAAGTTTAAAATTGGACACCAAAAGGGAAATTTTTGAAATTTAAAATGGGACGGAGGGAGTATAGATCACCCCATTGCCACAATCTTACTGACCCCTTTTTTTTTATGTAGCAAAATGTAAGGGTTAAAAAGTACAATATACGTTTATTTTTAATAAATGGCTATAGACAATGTTTTGGGAAAAGAAATCAATTTCACTGTTTTGGGAGAAGAAATCACTACCGATAGTAGACGATTACAATGTTTTGGGAAACCGGTATTATTCGCAGTAGCGATTTTAAGTGTTCTTCCCCTAATAAAATCTCATTTTGTTGAAAACTAAAGTCGATCGTTGCAACTTCTGGTATACAGTATATTCTGACGCAACGAAACAACATAACTACAAGGAGAAACTGGATTCATGATCAAACATATACTTTTCCAGTAAAATTGGTATACATTCAGATTCGCTTTCTTCATAGCCAGAAGAATCTTTTTCCTGGGAATGTAAGATAACTTCAATCTTTCTTTTCCTGTTCTACTTCTACTCTTTCATCAATCATGTGGGGGGAAAAAAAACACTACCAAATTATGCTGTCAGATCTCTAGACCAGCATTTTTTTTTCCTGACAAAGTCTGCTAAGATACAACAACATACTAATATATATTCTGAAGTAGGTAATAAGCTTCATTCAAATTCCTCCTCCAGCTTCTTAGTTTTGCTCTCTGGTGTCAATTCACGGGCATCAGCCTTCGTTCAAGCCAGATCTTGATCAACTCCGAAGGTAGCCATAACCTAACATACAACATTCTATTTATAGTACACTATGAATCACGTCTTCAAAATTATTATTCTCTTAATGTTACATTTTCCTCACGGTATATACGTATATCATTTTAAGAAACAAAAGTAGATGGCTTCATAACCGTTACAAGTTAATAAAATGCAGACTAAGGAATTCGATAACACCGTGCAGACTGACACGCCCATATGTATTAAATCTAGACGATGAACTAACGGGGCCCGTTTAATACCTTCACATTTTAGCTGCTAGTCCACCTCCGTTTTCGGGCAGGACGTTCCTGCTTGACCTCCAAGTCCGGGCGGGTCTCGGGAAGAGCTGGAGGCGGAGGTAATGACTCATTTTCTATCTTTTTCGTCGCTACAACTTCCTTCTCGCTTGGCATTGGAAGCTTGAACCGCTCACTTCGCTTTTTCAACTTCTCAAATGTGTCCAAGTGCTTATCCTTATCCTCAGATGGTTTTGCATCATCATTCTTTAACTCTTGAAGACCCTCATCTTTCTGTTCGTTATGGGAATGTGAATTGTCAACGATCTCTTCAGTCTTAAAAGATTCTTCGGTAACTTTGTTGACTGAGGAGGGCCCACCATTTTTGTTGTTGTATCTATCTATCTCTTTTGCATTAAGGGGAGCTGACGATTTGATGCCAATACCAAAATCACGCTCCTTGTGGCTTGTCCAACGTTCCAACTTTGAACGTCCTTTCCTTGAGTCTTGCTGTTCATCGTCCGATGAAGCATCTTCTTTGTGTTTTTTGGAGGTTTGACGCTTCGTGGGATTGTCATGTTCACCAGTTCCTTGCTCAAGCACGCCTCTTCCAGTCCCCTAAAGAAAAAGCGAAACAACAATTGAGGAAAAGTATGAGAGTTTCTAGCTAGTTCTAAAAGACAGCCGCTTCACCCAAAAAACCTAAATAGTAGTAAGTCAAAAGTTCAGGGGAAAAACGAGAAAAGGTAAAGCACTGAGTGGCAGAAAGGGAAGAAAGAACATTTTTGAAAAGTATCAGTAATAACATTTTCTTATGAATCAACACTAAGCATTTGAATTAGACAAATGACCAGATCCATGGCGGATATACACAAAATATCATGTAGCATTTGCAGAAAGATAAAAATTAACATAACAGCAGTAATCAAATGACATAACAATATGTTTGTACTAATATATTTTTATCGAGTAGAGAGGGCAGTGGCCTTCATCTATTTGATGTTAGCCGCAGCCATGCAGAATCTCCGATGATTTGAGAAAATTGGTCAGACAACCTGTGAACTTTGCTGGCATTACTAGCAGAATTTACTCAGAGAGATTCACTTCAACACATAGAAAATCTAGCGAAAATTCAGCTGAGTTCGTTAACTGGGCAAGGTCTAAGAAAGCAAAAGCAGCCTACTAGCAAGAGGGGATATATTCAAACATGGATGCTCCTGTGGAGTTGAGACTTAGTTCCTTAAATAGAAGGGGATGGGGGGTCATACTTAATGTCTGGTACGGGTACGGATCCGAGTGTCGGATCCTCCAACATTTTAAGATTTTACACCAAATTTAGTGTAAAATAGCCACACCCACACCTGTCCTTTGGACACGGGTACTTTGGAAAAATGAAGGGTCTGAGCATCACAAGCCACGTGTAGTCCCACAATTAGGCCATGTGCCTAACTGGATTATTCTAGTCTCCAATCCACGACTCGTGAATGGTTCCCATTTGCGAAAGAGAAAGCTCCCATGGACCTTGTTCAATCATAGGAAACACTTAGATAGATACCGCTATTATTGCGGAATGAGGGTGCCTATGCGGGAAAATAACACATACGCCAGAGCTTATTCCCATAGCTGGACTGCATGCATGCATAATGAATATTTGTGGGGAAAGGGGTGGCGTATGCGAGGCGCACGTGTGCTAGGTTTGTGACTTACATATATCCCACAGTAAGTAACTATATCCAGCGAGCACTTAGTTTATGTCCAAAAATGCACCTTTTGGCAAACATGATCAAGTATCTAGTGAACAACGAATGAATTCAATATTACTCTCTGTGTTAAAGGGCAGCACACCTAGTAAGAATAGAATTAATTTCAACATGTTGACGTCAGAAAAAGAACTCGCAAAGCAATTCATAGACTAGAAAAAAGGTGAACCATGTATTACTCTGGTACCATTACATGTCATGGAACACTAACCAAAGAGTTGCTTCTTACACTCCATGCCTTCTCTGTTGAGCTAATTCCATGGGTAGAGAATCAGCAAACATTGTTCATTTCAACCGCACTTTAAAACTGTGATAGAAATCTTAAATGCCACTCTTTTGACGTGTCATGTCGAAAATGAAAATATAGAACTTAACGCAATTGCACATGCCTAGCATCTGTGGAAGCATTAAACAGGATAAGTATAGTAGGTTCGGGTTCTGACATAATATGGCGTCTGCTCCTACCATTCGGGTTTGTGGTCATAATATCACAAATTAGAAATAAATACAAAATAATATGGGTGAAGAAATACTCCCTCCACCCCAATAGAAGAATTGTGAAATCCTTTCTGGGATGTCCCATTGAAGTGTAACATTCCCCTCAAGGAAGCTTTTAAAAAACAAAATGACTAAAATATTCAATTTTTGCCTAGTTTGAAGTCTGTTTCGGGAAAAATCAATTCTTGCTCTTCCTCAGGTCGAAAAATCAAAACTTAAGGGGAAATTTAAAGAATTAGCATATTTTCAAACCATTTTCTTAATCTCATTGTTTATTGGGACGGAGGGAGTAGAAGGGAAAAGGACTTGTATGGAGCTAGAGACTATCTATCAGTTTCAAACATTAACAGTTTCTCCGCTTCATTTTGTACAGAGTAGTGCAGTGATGTTCATAACCAAGATAAATTTTTAAGTTTGAATCCAACACTGCATATAATTCTTGATTCCTTGTGCTTCTACATTCTATCTAACATGCATGCTGCTCCACCCAGATCACATGATAGAACGACTAATTTTCTCCACTTAGCTATTTCTTTACGCAGTTGAGAAAAGAACAAACTAAGACGTGAAGCGTGATGGACTGTTGGAAAATTCATAGGGCCAAGCAAGACACTCTAGAGAGAAGTAAGCGGCTTTCGGGCAGCCAGTCAGCATCGAAGGATGGCACGGAAGTGTCTTAATCAAAGAGCGGCCATACAAAAAGAAATACTAATAATAATAACCAGACAAATGTAGGTAAAGTGCTTCACATCAAAAGAGGAAAAGAATGCCAATGACTCCAATATAACCAGTTACTGCCTCGAAACTAAGTACTCTAAATTCCCGAAACCAATATTCATGGACAAACTACCAACCATAGTCATTTTCGTATTAAAAGGTCAATCATCGAGTAGCACTATTTCTGGTAGCATAACGTTAGTGCACAGATGATGGTAGCTCATATTCAGACTAACAGCTGAAACATCGAAAAGTAGTGGCTAAAATTAAGTAAAACGAGGATTCTAAGTACCAAATAGGCACTCAGTTATGATTCAGCTATGCCTACTACCTGGTTTTGATCACTAAACCTTAACCCCCAACCCCAAGTCTGAAGAACAAATAGCTAACACCGATTAGTTATGATCAGATCTTCATTGACTGGCAACAAACATATACTTCCAGTGACGAGTCTCACACATTTAAAAATACTTTTCTTTACCTATAAACTGATACCTAAGAAAAAATGTGAATGTGTTAAAAGGGTGTATATCAATTCTTGAAGAACCCTGACAAAGTTGGCACAAGTTAGTATGTATTTCTGCTGAGCTGTATTTCATATTCTAAACTCATTGCAATCTCTGTGCATATTACTTGGCAGTATACCAATAAGTTTCCACATCTTAAATTAGAAATACAGTGTCTTTTTGTAATTAAATGAGATGTGGAGTAAGTTATGCAGCCTTTGTAAACCAAGTACCCTCGACCATATAGGCTAACCAATAACAAAACTGTTTAAAAACTCTACAGCAGAATTAACTGCAGGAATAAATTAGATATACAATGTTACAGTTCTCTATCATTTCCCAAAGTTACTCAAAGTTTATCTTCAGAATCATAAATAGCTTCTCTACAAAAATCCAAATTTCTAAGGATCACAGTTAATTTCATCCACTCACTAGGGGACTTTTCAGATTTTCCCCTACTTGAGAGGAAATAAACCATTCACATCACACGAGAGGAAATACTTTCAAATTTCATTGGATGCAGACTATGCAACTACGCTAAACCATGTGTGAAAATGTGTTCTTATAGTTCACAAACGAGAATACAACATAAGACACATAATGCAAGAAACATTAACTTCCCCAGAGTTGCTTTCATCAAATGTAGAGTAAACAAAACATTTCACGTGTTGAAACAGTCTTCAAAATAGTAAAGGTAGAATTCGGGAAGAAACTAAGAAATACATTTAGGATTGTGGATTCTAAAAGATGGACAGTCATTTGGGAGGGAGTAAAGGTGGAAAAAGAAAGCTATCAGGTAATCAAACCAGTCCAATTATCTATCTAATATGATACCAGTATGCCCTTTTCATACTCAAAAAGTAATTGTAAGAACAACGTACGTGTTAGATCTTCATTTTAATGAATGCTTTCAATTAGTTTGCAGCTGAATCATTTCTTTAGCACAAACCATGCTGTAGCATAAAACCAGGTAAGGGTGGAAACCCATAATACTCGGACTCGGGTATGAGTGTCCAGTACGAGTATGGATCCAAGTGCCGGATCCTGGAAATCTAAAAATCAAGGACAGGGGGACATATTTCAGAAGGATCTAAAGTTTAGATTTGGACTCGGTGTATCACAACATAATAATCCCTCCGTCTCATACTTATCGCTACTTATTTCCATTTTGGGCGTCCCATACTTACTGCTACTTACCTAGCATGTTCACTTTTCTCTCTCCTATCCACTCACAACAACTATCCACTAACTTATTTTCTCTCTCCTACCCACTCACAATACTTACTTTTCCAACATATTTTCTTAATCCCCGTGCACTCCCATTTGGTAGCAATAAGTATGGTACGGAGGGAGTAGATAAAAAATGATGTTCCACTTACTTGTACTTTATTAAAATCATATTATAACTATTTCTTACTTCAAAATATAATTATTTTAAATACGATTAAAAAGTACAAATACTATTTTAAGATGAGAGGTACAATTTATTTCTTTAATATAAAGCATATTATAGAACTGTCTACCCCAGATCTATATACTACAAAATGCAGAGTGCGCTTTCTCGATGTCATGGCGGACACATAACTCGTCTCCACACCCATGTCAAGTCATATCGACACGGACGGCTGCCTAAAGTGAAGAGTCTGAGCATAACATGTGGAAACTACAGACACCATTGCTTATATCCAAACCATGTAATATAGGCATGCTATAAGTAACATTTTCAGCAATAAAAATAAGACCAAAACCTGATACGAGATTCATCTCTTTTTCACTCTCTCATACATTAATCCCCAGCAATGAACAATACTTCACAACCTGTCATTCAGGAAATCTGAACACAAGTTTGTTGCTTCCCACAGTCTGAGACAGCCAGATATGAAGATTATGTAACCTTTTCAGAAGTATTGACTCATATCATGGTAATTCAACTTGTGGAAAGTTTTTTTTCTTCTAAATACGTTATGTTATTGTGTCCAGAGATGTACGTACCCGCTCGCTTCTCTGACCACCGTGGTCTTCTCGATTCCTCCTTGAAGGGGCTAAGGAATTGCGATCACCAACCTCAGATTCTTTAGACTTCCTTGGGTTCTCTTTATGTTTTTTCTCTTGCGGCCTACGGTAGTCAGAAATACCGACAGGTCGCTCAGGACCAGTACCTCCTCTTTCCTGTCTTGATCTTCTCTCATCATTATTAAGTTGGTTTCCACGTACATATGCATCATCACGTCCTCTATGTCTCGATAGGCTTTCATTGTCAACTCTGTCCCTTCTGTTAATTTGCTCGCTATGACGTTCAGTATCTCTCATTTGGGGTTCTCTCTCACCCCCTTTATACTCCTCCTTTACTCTAGAATGGCTAGCCCATGCTTTGTCTTCTACTAATCTTCCACTCTTTACTCCTCCACGACCTTCTTCTCTTTCCCTCTTTATTAGGTTTTCTTCTTGCGACTGTTTGAGCCTATGCCACTCTTCCCTCTCCCTTTGTCGTTCGACCCTCTCCCTTTGTAACCAGACCTCTTCTTTGTTATGCCTGACAATGTGCTGATCATCCTCCCTTAGTCTTGCTTGGTCATCTCTCTTTCTCTGATCCAAAATATCATCCCTCTCTCGCTTTCGACGACTGGTACTTTCTTTCTGTACATGCATACTTTCTTCCTTTTCAGCATGGTCCCTCCTTAAATGCACCTCCTCTTTTCTTCTTTTGACGTGGAGATCATCCAAAGTATCATTTCGTATTTTCAAACTATCATCTCTGTCCTTGTGACGTGGCACCAAATCTCTATCATGATAACCCTTCCAATTGCCATTCTCCAAAACTTTTCTTGATTGGTATTCATCTTTGTCACTCCTCTCATTTTCACGAATCTTACTCCGATGCCTAGAAACCATTTCCTCTCCACGTTCTCGCTTTCGAGTTTCATCTGCTCTAGTTCTTCCACCATGAAGATCCTCATCTTTCCGTTGCCAGACACCATCAGGATCTCCGTCTTTTCGCCTATCAAGACTCTCACCTCTCGTGTGAGGGTGGTGTGTCGTGTTGGAATCCCACTTTTTACGAGGATAAGAATCCTCCCTCCCTTTTACTGCCATATGTTGTCTTTCCATATCTCGTCTCTCGTTACGGCCTCTACCTCGGGCAATACGCTCATCTTCATTTGTGGGTCGCTTGTCTATGCCCATGTGTCTAGGGCGACCAAATTCAACTTCCTCATCCACACTGTCTCTGATGTTCCGGTAATCCCTACTGCTTCCTGATCTTGCTTTGCTGTTGTCACTACTTCCTGCTGCCTTGGAATCCTCTCCTTCATCATTCCCTTGAACAGAAAGAGGCTCGGGTTTACGGACTAGCTTTTGCTTTTTCATAGAATGCATAGAATTATCAGTTTCCAGTTTGCTGGCGGGGGCTTTATCCAAAGCTTGGCCTCCTTCCGCTTCTGAGCTTCCATCGATCTCATCATGCCTAGCATCATTCTGATCAAACTCACGCTCCTCAGCACTCCCACCAGTAGCAGGAGAAGCAAGAAGACTCTGCTTACGCTCGACACTGTCAGCTGATTCTTCTTTGTGGTTATTTGTGAACTTCTTGTCATGTGTACTTCCACTATGGGTCAAACTGGGTGACCTGTCAGGTACTCTCCTTTTTGACCGCCTGATTATAAAGCAGAGAAAGTGAATGATGGCATCTTGATATTGTATATAATGTCAAAAGAGTAATATAAACTCAAAAACAGTGCGTCAACGTGAAAGACATGTACCAAAACATTAAAAACGAGATAAATCAAGATGAAGGCAGCAAGAAAGATGGAACTACAAAGATGTGATGATCATGAATTCTTGAAATTCATAACCATCTTAGTTTAAGGATTCAAGTTTAATATTAATGTCATATTTAAGATATTGTAAATGTATGTGAGTAAAACATATAAATTGATATGTTGTAATCTGCACTTTTGGTGCTAAGTATGAACTTGAGAGGTATGTTGGGCATGAGAATACTTAAGGCTTCTAATGGTGTTATTACATGAAAGTTGAGATGCGGAATATGAAGGATGTTGAAGAAATTTTTTATAAGTGATATGTGTTGAAAGTAGTATCAAGGTGTTTGAGACCTATTGACAAGCAAGGATTCAAATGAGTATTTGAGAAATCATTATTGATATGCGACTTACGTGGAAGTGTAACCATAAGTTGATATACATTGAAATCATAACGAAACTTTGTATGTGTGAAATTGAACTTGAGACAATTTACATGTGTAAATTGGTCTTATGTTGACTTGGAAGGAATTTTGGATGTTTATGTGTGATAAATTGAAAACGGTTGTGATTCATATGAAATATAAGTGTGTTATGTGATAAAGGTGGGAAGTATTGACTTATGGGTTAACTTCATGGACCCGAAGGGGACTTAGTTTGGACTTGGGTTGAAAATAGGAGCAAAAAGGTCATTTCATATAGGAAAAAATGCAAAAAAAATACCTCAACTATTGGGGTTGTGCGGGTTTAGTAACTTATGTTATTTTTGTCACATCAAAAATACCTTTACTCTTTTATATGTGCATTGAAGGTACCTATTGCTCACGCCGTCTATTTTCTACCGTTAGCTACCCATGTGCTAATGCACATGATTTCTTTTTTAGGGCAAAAAGGTCAAACCAAAAAGGCTTCCAAAAATCTCTTCTAGTTAATGATAAAAAGGTCCATAACTACTTATTTTATTCATATTCATCCCTAAAGTATTTATTTCTTTTCATTTTAGTCACTAATGTTGATTTTTTGTTAAAATACAGCAAGCCACCCACCATCAGCCCCTCGCCACCAGCACCGCCCCTCGCCACCAGCACTGCCCCTCACCACCGTCACCATCACCACCACCACTAGTCACAACCGTCGTCAAAATTAACACCACCATCCACCACCATTGTTAACTATCAACACCATCAAAACCACCAAGAACTAAGTTAGATCTGAAAATTTCAAACCCAGATTGTTTTGCATACCTAGATTTTTCTGCAAACATCACCAAAACAACCAAGAATTTCATCTGCAAAACTGCAAATTTTTGCAAACCCAGATCGGTTCAAATCGGTTGCTTTTATTTCATCTAATTCCCAAAAGCCATGTTTTGTAACCTCGATTCGCTGTAAATCAAAAGTGTGGAAACCGAAAACTATGAAATCGCTGAAGCTGAAGCATCAACAATGGAAGCCCCATTACCGCGACCAAGATTTCCGTCGAGTTGGGATTTTGGGTGAAATTGAAAGTGAAATATGAAATGGGTCAAGAGGTCTCCGAGCGCCATTGTTGCTGTAGAGTGAACATGTCAAATTCAATCCTTTCATGGCTCCTCTCTCTCTCTCTCTCTCTCCCCCTCCCTCCTATTATGAGTGTTGGGAATGGATATGAAAGGGGAAGGGGAGGGGGTTATTTGAAATTAAGAAAAGTTATTTCAACCCCTTTGTGTTTGTGAAATGTTCTCACACTTCAAGTTCCGGTTTTACCCTTTAAAAAAGTCATGTGAACTGTCACATGTGTGGTTAACGGCAAAAAATAGACGGCGTGAGCAATAGGTACCTTCAATGAACATTAAAAAGAGTTAAGGTATTTTTGATGTAACAAAAATAAGATAAGTTACTAAACCCGCACAACCTCAATAGTTGGGGTACTTTTTTTGCATTTTTTCCTTTCATAAAAATTATAAAATTTGGGAGAATTATATTACTCCTTATTTGAATTGTATGGGTAAATATAAGGACTATGAGATTTTTATATAAGTCCTTGACTTTTAACTAAATATAGGTTGACCCGGGGTTGATTGTGTTGACTTTGGGGGTAAAAATGGTCGTTCTTTGACTTTTATAAAATGCGGGAGAGTTATGTGAATTATTTTTTAATTTTTGGAAATATTTGGAAAAGAATGGAATTATAGGAAATGAGCGCGGCCGAGTATAGGAAATGAGCGCGGCCGTGCAAGCATGGATTTCACAATCAAAGTACCAGTACAGCGGGTGCACGGACGTGCTGGTATAGCCGCACGACCGTGTCTGTAGGGGATCTGTTCTGCCCTGTTTTCAACCAGCTTTTATGGAAATTCCTTAAAAGTCCCTAAAAAGGTTCCATTGTTAGGTTTTGTTAAAATTTGGGTTTAAAAGGGATATTTCTCAAAGTAAGTGATGTACTGAAATAAATTAAATTTATTTGAAATATCCCATGCCATTATGAGTCAATTTCCTATATTTTCTGGGAATTCCCAATTAGTCCCTATGATGAGGATTCGTTATGGCCGTTAGTCTGATTAGCTAAAAAGTTAACAGAAAATGGATGAGTATCTATGGTTGATGTTGTATTTAGACTAATCAAAGATGATTAGTGAATATAATCATGTTTGTTAAGGTTAATTAGCATTAGTTAGCCTGACGGTGTTAGAAAACTTAACGGAATCGCATCTAAATGCACCAACTTGATTAGAAGTGTTAAGTGCCACCTCGTGCTTGTTAGTGGAAGTATAGATCATAGTTACCAGGAACGTGGGACGTTTCGGGATGCGGGACGCGTACGGGAACGAGGAACGTGACTTTGTAAATTTTGGGTACGCGAAGGGTAGGATCAGTTGGGAACGTGGTACGCTTTTTATTCGAAACGCATCACTGAGTTGAATATATGAACATATATATAAATACACACATGTGTATATATATTGTTAAGGAGATAAAAGACTATAAATGTAAAGACATATAACCCTAAAAGATTGTAAATAAGGCAACTCTAAGTTCTCAACCTCTTCACAACGGCGACTCAAATTTGTTCATCTCCATCTCCATCGTGAAAAGCAAGCCAAGATCAGTTTACGTTGCTAACCTTTTATTTTCCGGTACGATGATTTGAATGCTTTGGGTCGAGTTCCCTAGTGAACTGGGACGAAAGTGACCCGCGCGTTCCCGGGACGTGGGACGAGGGGGGGTTGGGACCCAGTAACTATGGTATAAATACTCTTCTCCTTCAAATCACTCAGCCTTATCTCATTGAACACACACACACAACAAAACCCTAAGAGAGAAAAATCATGTTTATCCTTCAAATTCATGGTTACAACTTGGGAATTTCATCAAAGTGCCTTCATCTCCTTTCATCAAGAGGAGTCTAGGGATCCCAACATATTCAAGTTTCCATGATGGAATTACTTCAAGAGGTAAGAAACCCATCTTACCCTTGTTTTTCATGTTCTACATGAAATCCTTAGCAATTGAAGCTTGTAATTGATGAAATTGTGGTTTTAATGAGTTGAATTCATATTTTTCATATTGTTTTGATGGGTATATGTGTTAGTGTAAATTGTGGAAATGGATCATGTACATGTGGGTTAGCTTATAAAAACTTGTTTAAACTATAAATAACATCCTGTTTTGAGCCTACTTTATTTAGTTGTTGTATAAAATCTATCCATGAGTTTGAATTTGTTTTTGGATATGTGTTTCGTATATGTCTTATGAGATATCCTGCAAACTTTCACGTAATTTGATGAAGTTTTGGACCTTAAAATAGATTTAAAATCACAGCTGCACCAGAATCGAATGTAAAACAGGGCAGCAACTTGCGAAGAGTGTTGTGACTAAATGAATAGCTGGAATATTGTGATTTTTGGATATGTTCTTCATATATATGTTATTTACATCTCTGTAAAATATGAAGTTCATATCATTTGAATTGAGCCCGTTATGAATAAAATGGCACAGCTTGTGCTAAAATAGGACAACAACTTGTGTAGGTTGTTGTACACAACTAATAAACTCAAATGAGCTGATTTTTTGGTATGTTCTACATATACTCCCTCCGGCCCAATTTAAAATTCAAAAAACTTTTGGGTTCAAGAATTAAGAAAAAGGTGATGTGGTGTGAGTGGAGATGGTTTGATAGGAGAGAGAAAGTGGGGTAGGGAATAGTTAGTGGGTAATTGTTGTGAGTATGACATGTGGGGCCCACAAATAAAGAAGTATAAAAAACTTTCCTTTTAAGATTTGAAGTTTAAAATGGGACACCCAAAATGAAAAATTTTGATGTTTAAAATGGGACATAGGGAGTATGTGTTTGTTAACATTCTGGAAGTTTTCAAATCATTTGATCAAGGTTTGAGTATTATATTAATCAAAGAATCATTTGTGCACTTAAATAGGGGTAGCATGGAATAGTAACTTGTGAAGTATGTTGTGATTTAATGATTCATTAAATCACAATAGTTATATGAGTTTTATCTTGAAAGAAAGTGGAATGGTGTTGTGTCAATTGTTATAAACGGGAATGCAAAATGGTATAAAGTTATGATGAATACTTCATAGTTATGATGAGAATACGAGTATGAATTGTTGTGGTTTAAAGTGGTGGAATAAATACCGAACAGGAATCTGATGTGGGATTCACTATATATTAGTGATGGAACATACACCATCTAGTATTATACTCCCTCCGTTTCATGTCACTTGAGACTTATTTCCCTTTTAGTCCGTTTCACATTACTTGAGACTGCCCAAAATGGTAAAGAATCTTTGCTATTCCCCCCACTCAGTCTCTCTCCTACTTTACTTTTACACTCACAACACCAATCAACTTACTATTCCTCCCACTCATTCTCTCTTATTCAATTTTTCATACTCACAAACACCTCCTCCCACTATTTCTCTCACTTTTCCTTAATTTGTGTGCCAAAATTTTTGGTCTCAAGTGACATGAAACGGAGGGAGTATACACCTAGCAATATCGGGAGAGATTTATATATGTATATATATACACAAATATGAATATGAGTACGAACACGAACACAAATCCAATATGGGATTCACAACACGTATATGAATATGAATACCGAACATAAATTCAATGTGGGATCCATTATATATATGGATATGATGGTAATATTGGTATAAACCAAGTTGTGCCTTGAATGTTAGAAAAAGGGGGAATGGGTTGTTTTATGTATCGACAGGAAATCGGATATGTGGAAACGGATAAAGCTACTAATGTGGTAACATTTATCTTATACGTAACATCATTTTTGAAGGTTTATTATCTTCTTGTTATTTGCGATAAATGCATTTCATTATTATGAATTGTATTTTATTGTCTACACTTAAATGCTTCCACATATATATTGTGATTTCATATTTCTTACTGAGTTATACTCACTCTTAATTGTTCCAATATTGAAACAGGTAAATTAAACTATCAAAGCCAAGAAACATCAAATGGGAATAGAAGGGGAGGAACAAATGGGGTAGTTATTTGAGGTCTTGAACCTATTTTGTCATAGAATGGAAAGTTGATGTATATGTTTGTATAGGGCCATATGTATGGCTTGTAGAAGTAATGAAGTATTGGTTTCGTAATCTCCTAGTTTAGTCAAATGAGTTATATTTGGAGGTGCAAGAGTTCATTAACTCTTGTTGTCGTTGTGGTTAGTGTTATTGTTGTTAGTGACTCCTTAAGTGAATCAAAGGGTGTATTGTTGTAGCAAGAGTTGTGTGAACTCTTGTTGTAATTGTCATAGTGATTGAAAGTTTTTTTAGTCGCGAGTTTTTGAGAGTTGTGATGTCATGCGGACATCATTCACACCCAAACAGATTCTAAATTGGGAGCCTATTTTCAGGCTCGTGACAAGAAATCCAATGGAGACCCAAGTTACATTGAACAGTTGCAATCTATATTCAACAAGTGAAGCAAAAAGTTTTATTTGAGTACAGCAGTGTCCTTCCAGAAAAGTAAAAGACAGGACAAGATTCGAGAGAAACAGCTTCAAAACTATCTTATAGCAATAGAACTAATATGAAAGTAAACTAGGAGCTTTAATCATTTCCAGTTCCTTTAAAAACAAGGATTTTATCAACATGATAATCCCACGAGGCTATATAACTACGAGTTACGACCGCCTATATTTATGTAATCTTTCCGGTTTCAGAAAGAAGCTAAACTCCTAAAAAGCAAAAGTTTGCAAGTGCATACTGCTCATTAGATTCATCTTCAGATGGGTGCGTGCTCTCTAAGGATGCCAAAGGCTCCATTACTTATAAGCTCAAGTAGCTACTTTACCAAAACAAAATTAACATGCTAGAGAGTGAAACTTTTAAGTTCTAACGCATGCAAGTTGAATGTTCTATCAGAGTGGTGTTCAAAAGCTACTGCTTATAATCATGGATATCCTGAGATATCCATACTTTCACAAGGACACTAACATATTTTAGAGAACATTCCTGATATCCAATCCAACGTAATGTCATACCTTTCATCATTAGGGACATTATATTTCCTGCCAGGGTATGCACCAGTCTTTTCCCTTGAATCGGGAAGATCTTGACCAGCTACACCTGTAAGGAAAAGAGAATTTTTTTCCCCTTCAGTTATTACCTCATAAATAGAGTATATGAAAGGCAGTCTTCTAACTATACCACCACAAATATGTAGCCTACCATCAAAACGATTAGCTTCTTCCTGAGTACCATCTACTTCAAGTTCATGGTCTCCTCTGGGCTCTTTCGAGAGATCATTCTCGGGCTGCTCTGCAAGGCCGTTTCCGGCATCTGAATCATCATCCCCAGAGTCTTGCAAGACGATCTGTTTCCCAAGCGATGTTAGGGGAAGAGTACAGCAAATGCATCAAATAAATGGGTTTAGGTAATAAGCAGAAAGAATGGTCAGACATCCACCTCAATTATAGCGTCTGAATCACGCATTCGTGGAGGTCGGGTATCCATAGACGGAAGACGCTCACCATAACCAGTTTCCACTTGAATTGCTCTTCCAGGTGGCTACAAGAAGTCATATAATCAACGAATGCGGAATTTTGATTGACACTTCGAAAACTCTATACTTTTGATAAAGTGCCTAGATATAGATATTAGATACTACAGTAGGATACACAAGTATTTCAGATATAATAAAGGGCTGCAGGGGGTAAGGGGGATTCACGGAATCAACTTAAAGGGTCTTCGCTTGGGAGGGGGGAGGTTGAAAAAGTAGAAAGAAAAGGTACCAATTGTGGTCGGGCACGTAAAGAACCCTTTGCCAGGTCACCTTGGTCAGGATCAATTTTTACAAGATTTGGATTTTCAGCTGAGACATCATGAATACCAGCTGCAGCAGCTAGCTCTGGGGGCAAATCTGGATCATACTCCTGGAATAGTAAGAACATGTCTTATAACCAATTTGTTTTTTTACTGTCATCAACAACGATCTAATGGACTATGCAAGGAAACACATTTATGAATGCAAGCATCCAGATATATAAGCCTGGCTAAAAAAAACACCTCATTACCTGCTCGGCCCTCCCACTTTCATAAACACGAATTTTGCTTTGCATAGTAGCCTCCAAACGGAGTTGTTCCTGCACAATTCAGATTTCAGATTTCAGATTCCGAGATTCTGATAATCAGCCCCCAACTTCCAATTATGTGGAAAACAATGTTTTGGGTGTCTTTGTAACACACACCAGCTGTTTGCAGTATTCTTTCCAACTCTCCTCATTCAAACCAAAGTTGAAAAAATCCGATATATCAATTCCCTGGAGTCTCCATGGTTTTTCCTCAAAACCATCGATGTCAACTTCAAATATAGTCCTGGGAGAAAAACATAAAACTAAACAAAAAAGCATGGAGGAATAAACATGACCTTAAAAATAAGAGTACAGAAAAGGTAATAGCACATATATCCTTAATAATATAATAAAAAAGGGATTATTGGAATTCTTCTAAAAAGGGTTTAATTTCATTTTCAACCAGCGTACTTTCACCTGACTTCCACTTTAACTATCATACTTTATGTTCTGCACAAAAACATTGTACTTTAAAACACCTCTCATCCCGACCCAAAAATCGCGAATCAGGGCTCGGATCAGACACATACTTGTGGTAAGGACGGGAGGTTTCCCAGAGGGCAGTGCTGCTTGTGCAAAAGAATAAAGTATGAAGGTTAAAGTGGAAGTTGGGTGAAAGTACGATGGTTGAAAATGAAATTAAACCAACAATAAAAAGGATCTGTGGAACATAAACACTGTAGGTAAAGAAAGATTCTATTATAATAGGTTTCATGTACTGCGCAAACACACAAACACAAACATTTAAAATCACCTTAGTTTGACTCTATCTAAATCAAATAATTATCATTGTCAGATATTCAGCTGATACATAAAACATTTGAAAGCCCACAAATTTTATATTTCAGAAGAAATCATTGGGAAAGACTTTCTCTTTTATAAACCTAAGCCACATTCAAAAAATTATGCTCTATCCTCTAAGAGACTCTAACTTGGTTAAACACACAAGGAAGGAGGGAAAACACTTGAACAACCCCAGTTCAGCTTCAATCAGTTCAATGGTTTGTCTAACAAAGGGTGGAACTGTGTTTGTTCTCTTTCTGAAGATTAAAAAATCATTTGAAAGGTAAATCGTCACAAACACACTGATGGTAAGGCGACCAAAACAGTGAAACAAGTTCAAAAAAAAAATCAGTATCATGTTTCTTTGAGTATAGAAATCTATTGCTCCTGCAAAAAGATTTGAGGCAAATATTCCCCAACATTTGTTAAAAGCAGTGGACAGGGAGAGCAATCTGTGCAGAAAGAATCGCTCGGAACGACAGGAACCACATAGGAAACAGCTCTTATGGGATGGTTTCTTATCCTAAAACAATTCCCCTTATAAAAAAAACCAAACTTAGTGCCACAGCCAGGGAACAAACCAAACGTAGTGCGAGGACATGCAATCACAATACACTAGGCAGTAGATGCAAGTGGGATAGCTCGAGCCCAAGACCTTGCCAAACAAAAGCTCTGGTCATCTAAAAGTTTGCTATCAGATAGGGACCCAACTATGTAAATCAATCCTCAACATACCTTAACCTATATCAGCAAACAATATGCAAGAAATGGATCCTATACTCATGTTTGCTATAGAGGTACAACAGAGGCAGGTCCCTACCAGCAATAATAATGAGGTTCTCCATAACAGATTTTGCTCTAAATAGGGATTGCAAAATGATAGATAAGAATCAAGTTTCTACAAAAAATTTAGCACTCAACAATGTCTAATAAGTATCAGCATAGCATCATGATCCGATTGATATATACATAAACATATGGATGCATTCCAAAACTACACAGGCATCCCGTCAAAACTTAAGCCACACGGACCATAACTTGCCAGTCTACCTGGCATCTGCATATGAAACAAAGATGACCATGCAACAATTGTATTCTTTTTCCCTTCTTTACAATCAAGAACAGCTACGGAACTGTTTCCATGACAATTTTCAAAAGAAATGGAGCAAATCCTATAATTTAGCAGTAACATGACAGGTTCCCACTGCTCTCAGCTGACAGAGAGTACTTCTTGGGAATGAACTTACTAACATAAGGATGCTTTCTAATATTTTAAATGATGAATCAAACGCAAGACAATTATGAAAATTATGTTTACATAATCATATACCACTACATAAAAACAGCAGCAACACTAATCATTGTCTCAATCGGTACTAGCACATGATACGCACTGTAATTTATCTTGTTAAGTTACCAAATCTACTTAGAAGCTTAAGCACTCAACTACGTATATCAAACTCAAGCCTTCACACTAACCTTCAAACTAACCCTCACGCATAACCCGTCCACAAGTGGAGATAAACAAATATGCCGCAGCCAGGGAATCACAAACCAAACTTTATGAAAATTATGTTTACATAATCATATACCACTACATAAAAACAGCAGCAAGTAACACTAATACATTGTCTCAATCGGTACTAGCACATGATACGCACTGTAATTTATCTTGTTAAGTTACCAAATCTACTTAGAAGCTTAAGCACTCAACTACGTATATCAAACTCAAGCCTTCACACTAACCTTCAAACTAACCCTCACGCATAACCCGTCCACAAGTGGAGATAAACAAATATGCCGCAGCCAGGGAATCACAAACCAAACTTAGTGCAAGGACATGCAATCACAATACTCCAAGCAATAGTTGCAAGCGGGATAACTCGAGCTCAAAACCTTACCAAACAAAAGCTCTGGTCATCTAGAAGTTTTAAGCTATCATATAGGGACTCAACTATGTAAATCAATCTTAACATATCTTAACCTCTATTAACAAACAATATGCAAGAAATGGATCTTATACTCAAGTTTGCTATAGAGTTACTATAAAGGCAAGTCCCTACCTGCAGTAATAATGAAGGTTCGCCACAACACATTTTGCTCTACATAGGGATTGCAAAATGATAGATAAGAATCGGTTTCTACAACAAATTTTGCGCTCAACAAGGTTAAATAAGTATCAAACATCATCTGCTCACAGATAAACATAGCATCAAGATCCGATTGATATATACATACACAAACACATGGATGCATTACAAAACTACACAGGCATACACATGGAAGACTACGATCAACCACTGACTAAAAAATAAAAGGCACAAGATTCAGAGAAAAGCAATAATCATCAGAAATTATAATCAACGCTATACCCAAATCTGCAGTTAAAGGGTAATATGAGATTACTTGTGCGAAGGAAGAGTGAAATCCAGTCCACGGCCAGCTCCACCGTTTCCCCAAGCCGGTGCTCCATATCCTGGATGAAAGTTTTTCTGCATGGGAGTAGCTCCTCTTATCCCTGTTGGTCGCCAATCGCCTCTCCCACGCCCAGCAAAAGGTGCCATACCGACAGGAGGGCGAACTTGGCCTGGGAATCCAGGAGGCACAGGTGCTGCACCAGGCATAGGCGCTGCCCCTGGTCTCACATACTACACAATTTTCAAAGGGAACAATTACAATAAATCAAAAGCTTAATATATAATGTACTAAAGCCCCCAACCCAGCCACCCGAATAAGAGAAAACTTGAAGTTAAGTAAGCAGGATAAATGCAAGAATAATAATAAAAAATTCAAGCAGCAGCTTTATTATTGTTACTAACTCTGTCCCGCTTTAAGGTTCTTACTTTCCTTTTTAGTCTGTCCCAATTTAAGGTTCTTACTTTGCTTTATTACCTAAAATGGAAAGTGGAACCCACTTGTCATTCTCACAATAAAAACTCCCTACCCAATTTCTCTCTCCTACTTTACTTTTCATACTCACAACATTTATTTTTTCTTAATCTCCGTGCAAAGTCAAACTAAGAACTTTAAATTGGGACGGAGGGTGTATTATTTTGGTACAAAGCAGCAGTATTATGCCTCTAAGCAAAAGTCATCGATCAATATTATAGATGTGCGACCTTGTTAAAATGAAACTCGTTTAATCAAGAAATGAGTTTCAAACCTGTTTCACTCACTAGCAAATCAGAGGAATCTGGAAAATGCATGCTTATACAGCTTAAAACAGCTAATGGCTTAATCAGCACTCATTTTGTTCCTTTGTTAATCAAGTACTCCCTCGTCCCAAAGTATGAGTTTCATTCCCTGGGAAAGGATGAATAGGTCTTTAGACAACTTTGTCCTTCTAATGCTTGTATAATTCTAAAAAGAAAAATAAAAAAATCAATACTTTACTAAACTACTTTTATCCACTTGAATTGTGATTTGTGAATAGTGTATTGGACAATTAAATCCTCAACCCACTTGAAAATATCTATCCATTTCTAAATGTTTTCTTATAGGCGTGCAATACTAAGGTAGGACTGCTCGCGGACGGAGGGAGTATAACATATGCAGCCCTCAGAGAAACATTCTTCCCATTAAATAGCCTAATGGGTTAAATTCACAACATTTTATCATTTAGTTGTCACCTTAGCTCCAAAAACTTGTGATTTTTATGACTCAACGATTATGAACACTTAGGTATTTGTAACATCACGTCTACCAACATATTTTTCATCATAGGTATAAAAGCAAGAAAAAGCGAGAGCTAAAGCCTCTTCATCGTTGCTGGAACACCAGTAAGCCTTTCTATATCATGATGCAAAAATAAGCCATAGGAACTTGACATATTGGTGAGATGGAAAAGGCCGAGACAGGGGTACAGACATAGCTAATTGTCAATCCATTTAGTTAAGAATAAATGTAAGAGTGCACAAGGGGGCACTACTGGGCAAAACACGTATTATTTGTGTCCCTAAATGTGTAAACAAATCTTTTTCTCACAACAAAGACCAAATTCAAGGTTAGTAAATAATGTCAGTGGTTCCCTAGATTAAATATTGGGAAAGGCAATTGACACGACTTCTGGAAGTTCATATCACATAAATTACAAAATTACAGGTCACACTTATAGTGGAAGTGGACTGCACTGTTATGTGCAGTGTAAATTGCTAGTGCATAAATCATAATTTCATACTTCATTAAAATTTTATTGATCAAACAAATGGATTAGTACATGTTTATAATCACCTTCTTCTGTAATTCCTATTAACCTCCTTGTCACTCCTTTATAAATGATCAAATACAAGTGCAAATACAAGTACTGGACTTACCTAGATGTCATCCTACTATATAACTATTTACATACTAATTTACATTTAAAATTCTCATCAAGCAAGGGACAACTCAGTAGCCCACATGTACAGTTATCACTGACCTTGAACTGAGAATGAAACGGATGATGATACCCGTGACTGCTGTATCCAAGCTTTGGTGCAACAATAGCTCCTCCATTCACTTTAGCATCACCCATTTCCTTTCTCTCTCCTCCCTCAGCAGCCTGAGCAGCATCTTCTCCCCAATCTTGTTCTTCCATCTGTTGATGATTTGGATCATTACCAGCAAGAATTACCAAAGGGTCCCCATCTTCGTCCTCATCATCATCATCACCACCTCCAGCTCTCTCCATCCCCATCATCCCAGTATTTTCATTTAACACAATTTGCAAATCGTCCTCACTATCACTATCCCAATCATCCCCTTCCCCTTCGCCGCCACCGCCCTCGTCCCTGTTCATAACCCTAGGCATAGACAGCCCTGGAATCATGGGTTCCATTCCCATACCCCCAAGATTCTCCAAGTTTTCGTCCTTATCATCCCTCTCTTCGACAACAATATCAATCCCAGACTCATCCATGAAATTCGGATCCTCAAACCCCTTCTCATGAACCTTAGCCAAATCATTACTCCCCAAAACCCTAGCTTGCGAACCCGACCCATCCTCCCAAAACGTTCCAGTCCCAGCTAAATCATCCTCAATTTCCTGTCCTCTATTCGAATTCCGATGCGAATCAGAACTCCCGGGGCCATCAACTGAAGGATTCTGGATCTGAAACGAGATTTTGAAATTTGATTGTTTGGAATCGGTAGGAGCTCCGTAAAGAATCTCCTCATCGTCGCTGTGGATATTGAGATCGATCGGACGGCTAGAAGATGTGGTGGTCGTGGCTGTGGATTGTACCGGAGGAGGCTGAGCAGTAGACTGCGTCGTTAGAGGCCTGAGAACATCGGTGTAGAGATCTCCGAACTCGTCGTCGTCTTCCATGTGAGAGAGAATGAACAAAAGTTTTTTAGAGCGAGAAAGAGAAAATTGGTAACGCTGGAGGAAGGGTTTTGAGAAAGATTGCGATGAAATTTTAAATAGGGCCCCACTAATTCGTATATTTACAGTTGACTACCTTGTAACTTTTTGGGCTAGTACAAATTTTAAACATAGCCAACGCTACATAGATATTGTACATATGTATATGTGTCACATTAGGTTAACTCTTTAGAACACTTGGTATTTGGCACATTAGATTTGGTAACTTGTCAAATTTGTTATTCAAATCATTCATTGGTTTTTAAAATTTTGACATCTCCTCTAACATGTTTTCTGTTTTTAGACATACCTCCGTAAAAGTTTGATCTTCATGTGTCTCGATCCCATGCATGAACACACAACAATATAAATCATACACCCTTTTTAGTCCATGGCAAGAGGGTAATGGATATTTCACTCATGATAATTATTTATTGTTTGAATTATTTTGTCAGATATATGGTGTCAACGCAACAAATTTAAGTTTGACTAATGTTGGATCTCTAAAAAAATGATTTTATTAAATGCTAAAATTAGCTTGTAAAAAACTGGACTGAAACCAAAAAGAATCTACGGCTAGCATACTAATCTCTAGGCAAAGATGCTTGCTTTTAATAATGTGATAATTGGCATAATGTGATTTGGCTACCTTTTTTCAAAAACGTGTTCTTTAATGTCAAACATAACTTCAACAGTGTCATTGTAACCAATGACCTTCTAGACTAGTGGTATCAAGTGGGTGTGTTAAGGGATTTCTTAGAGGGGGTATTGGGTTTGACTCCCATTGGGAAGATGTGGAGAGCCCCAGCACGGGACATCTATGGCAAGAGGACTACAAGATGGCGCAAGGTCGTCTATGACAAGAAAACATTACTACAGCAGCATGTAGAACAAGTATCATTTGCTTTAATAGATTCCAGTAGCGGTGAAACTCCATTGAAACTTCTAAAAGATAGGGCTATAGATCTGTGATAGACTACATATGAGTTTGTAAACTATAGCAATCGACTTGAAATGAATGATATTTTACAACTTGTCAAAAAAAAAAAAAAAAAATGCATTGTAGTTGCATACTACTATGTAAGAGGTGTTTGTAGTACATAATTTTTCTAAAGTTAAGACTTATTAAATGCGAATTACCGATCATTTTCATAATTTCACTTAATAGGCTCGTAAACTTTGCAAATTTAGAAATTATAAATCGAATTGTGCTCGAAACGCAAGGCCATGTAACATAAAATATTAAAAAAAATGTATTTTTGAAATCAGCGTAACTAACCGGTGAAATAAATTGCTTACTCCATTAGTTTTGAACCTTTGTTGGGCCCTAAAAATATGTTATTCTCAAACTATTTTTGATACACTTTTACTATAGATAACTTTTTTTATGAAAAATAGTACAAAAATGCATTTAATGTACTTGTTGACACTTTATAATTTTTTAATTGTAAGTAGGTATTTCATCTCTCTCAGAAATATTGTCTTACTTTGAGTTATATGATAAATACATTTAACTTTGACAAAGAATCTACGAATAAACAATAATACTCATGGAAAAAAAATTAAACATGTAAATTATGTTTTTCTAACAGTCTAATAATATATTTTTAAAATTTTATAAGAATGATTTTAAGGTTTTCTAAAGATTATTTTTCTTTATAAATTGTTAATGAAGTTTTAATTGAATTAATCATTAAGATTAAAGTTTAAAATCAGGTGGAGGTAACACAGTAACAAAGTTAATTAAGAGCAGTTGTTCTTGGGTAAATTGCATATTTGGTTATCTGAACTTTATCAAGTGTTGCAGTTCAACTTCTAACATTTTATTTTTTGCAACGCCTCCTTCCACACATTAACTTTACGTAGCAAATCAATAAAAAATTAGTTAAAAAAATAACTTCCGTTAAATATTTCAATCATGTGTTATTCTATGTTTTTTAAGGGCAAAAAACCTCAGTCTTTCCCTCCCTTTCTCATTATCTTCTTCTTTTCTCCCTCTGCCCGCCCACCACGAACAAAAAATTCTAAACATCACACACCTCCATACCTCTATATCTGCTAGTCTTTCCTCTTCCCCTCTCTCTATAATAATCTTCTTCCTCCCTCTCTTCTTCCACCTCCCACCATCTTTAAACAACAGCAAAAGCACTACAAATACAAACCATCATCCACCTCCATGTGTGCCATCTCAAAGCCAATATCAAAACCATCACTAACTAAGTCACCTGCATCTCAAAACCACCACCAACCCTCAAATCTTTGAAACCCGCACATGCATACACACGAAAAATTAACACACGCACACAAAAACACGTACATGCACAAACATAAATGCGCACGTGACCATAAAAGTATACACACACACATAAAATTAGGAACGCATACAATCAGAAATAAGACACACGCATATTAACATGATAAAATATCTAAACTTCAAATTGTTGAACCATAACACATTTTTTTTACAAATTGAAAAAATGAAATTCAATATCCCAAAACATTAAACCTTATTTATTGCCAAATCTGGAAAGAGGAGAGATATGGCAATGTTGAAAAACACACAATAACAATTGTTCTTAACCACTAAGGCAAGTTGAACTTGAAATTGAAGATCGAAGACATTAAATTTGGGTTTCAAATTTGAATGAAGAACTATGGTTTAGAGAGAGAAAACTTGAAATTGGGTTTTTAATAGAGATTTATATGTCAGGGATGATGGTTAAAGGCAAAAGGCGTGCTGGTAGTACGAACTACTGTCGTTGACTGGTGGTGGACGATGGACTTCAGATGAGAGAGAAAGAAAGAATGAGGAGAAGGCAGTGTGGAGTGGAGGAGGACGAGGGTAGAGAGTGTTGGTGTGTATGCCCTAGGCACGTTATTTGAACGATTAATGTTATCATTTGCTTTATGCTTTAATAAAGATATTGAATGTTTGATTATTATATCTTTTGCATGTTTATTATAATAATTTCTGTCCATAGTAATTATGATTAATTACTAGTATAAGTTTAATAGATAATCATATGATGATTACGTTTATGTGATACAATTAGACTTATGGGTATTTGTTTGAGAATAAATATTGGACTAACCCCTATGAGATTTATGTCATGGTCACAATGTCATAATTAAGTCTCATATAGTTATATCACTGGAATCTCTAGGCCTAAGGTTATTACAGTCTTCCACATGATGAACATTACGTTTGACATATTCAAACGTTACCCTTAACCGGGTAGCTATAAAGAATATGATTGGCGTAATCGAAATCATGTAGTGAAGGGTAATAAGCCAAGATGGGATTTGTTCCTCGTCAAGAGAGATGTCAAGCTTTGGCCACTCGATGAATGGTATTGATGAAATGCATGGCCATGCTCAAATGAATTGATTGGATCAATGTCATTTGTATTATCAATACATTCGGTATCGAGAAAGCATTGAACAAGGTAAGTTGACCATTGACCATGGCTTACGTTCAATAGACATCGTGTAACAAAGAGATTGTGTTATGTTCTATTTTAGGAAACATTGGATTTCAAAGTTATACTAATTGGGTAGTCATAATGGCTTACTAGAGTCTACTTATGACTTACGAGGTTTGAATGGTTCGGACTCGTTGCCTACTTAGTATAATCCTATTGGGTCACACACGCAGAAAGGATAATTAAAAAGAGCGAAAAACAAAAAAAAAATTGGATCCTGCTGGAGGATCCGTACGGATGGTTTGGGAGCCACCAAACTAATCCATACGGATGATTTGTCCCGACAGAAATAGTTTTAGATAACTTCTTGTTGGACAAGAAAACCTAAGTCCTAAAGGGTTTTGAAAACCTCTTGTATATAATGTGTGCAGCCGGGAATAGTCCCCCTAATGTTGATTTTAGAAATCACAAACACTTTATTGGAGAGAGATTAAACACATATTATACTAGGGTTATTAGGTTTGATTATTCCCAATTATCAAATCATAATAATCGTTAGGAGAGATTGAAGAAGCGTTCTTCAACATAGTTTTTCAATCCGAATGACCTAGCAGTCAAGTTCAAGAAGGTGTTCTTGAATCCGTTCGAAGTGTGGATCACCGGTAGAGGGCATTTCTCTTAGCGTCTTAATCAAAGTTTCCGCTTCTCGATTTACAAGGGTTAGTTTCTTTCATCTTCATATTATGAATTATTGAACATAACGGATCTAGGCTTTCGGGTTTTTCATGTGATGTTTCCGCCGCGCATGATTGCACAAAACCCAACAGAGAGTGCGACCAGAGGTGAGGGTGAGGTGGGCTAGTTGAGCAGTTGACGAAGGATGGCATGGTGGAAAAGGTGAAGGGAGAGATGGTGGTAACGGGGGTGGAGAAGAATTTTCAGCTCTTGTTGATTTATGACTGAACTATGGAATAGTTTTTTTTTTTTTTTTTTTTTTTTCGGGGAAAAGATCTAGTTGGTAGTCACATGCTATATCAAATGACTATTGTGCCCATTAAAAATCATGTGTGAGGCACACGATTATTTAATGAAAGTTAGTTGTTTAACTCAGATTACATTAGATTGAAAAAAAAAAAAAAAATTAGGAAAGGGGGTTACTAAGAATGAACTGTTGGGAGTTGAATTGCATCAGTTGATAAAGTTTAAGGAGCTAATATGCAATTTGCCCATTTTTCTTTACTAGTAGCTGGGGTTGAGGGGGTAAACCAGAGCAAAAATCGCAAGTCTAGTCCAGTAGATCTTCAGTTCAGTGTGAAGGATGATCGGAGTGGGGAAGATGAAGCAGTATGCAAACGTACTCGACAAGCCCCTTGGCAAGGGCAAACAAGAGGTATTTCCTTCCTTCTCACATCAAACCTCTGCCCCCCCCCCCCCCTTTTTCACCTCGATCTCTCTAATTCATCCAATTCTGTTCTTAAATCCCCGACATTTTAACCCGATTTCTATACCTAAAACCCTAAATCGTTGTTTTAAACCGAGGAATACCAAATTCTTTCAACAAAATTATACTGCGACCATCCTTTAAGATTCTTGAAGATTTTAATTTGGCGTGATCTGCATAACAGAAAGTTTGATTGATACCAGAATGTGATTTTGAAGGCAGTTATGCTTTGTTTGATTCAGTGGCGAAGATAGGATTTTGTTTGGGGTTGGAAATTTAATGTTACATACAACATCCGAATTTAACTAGAGAGAGGGTCAAAATTAAATCTCAGTGTTGTTTTCCTTTTAGAAAGGGGTCAAAACTGAAAATTTCTTATTCCCTCTGTATCTAAATGAATGTTCAATTTTTTTGAAATTTGTTCTTGATCGGGAGCAAATTTTGAAAAATTTTGGACATTCATTTTGAGAAAAGAGGTAGTATTATTTTTTAGCACTAAAAGATTAGTTTTTTTTTTTTTTTTTTTTTTTTTTTCTAGTTTCAAAGGTAGTCAAAAGTTTATAACTTTAAAGGACAAAGGTGCCAAATAACCTCCTTGCCTGTCGTGGTAGTGATGGCTGTCGTAATTACTAAATGTTGTTTTATTGCAGGTGAGTTTGAGTGCGTTTGCATTTTTATTTTCAGAGCTTGTTCAGTACAATCAGACTCAAGTTGACAATATTTCCGAGCTAGAACGCAGGTGATTCTTCGATCTTCATGTTACTGTTAATATTGAATTCTCATGTGTAGTGTAGCCACTCAATTCAGTGCTTATGTGTGTGTGTGTTGGGGGGGGGTGTGTGTGTGTGTGTGCGCGAGTAGCTTGGCTAGATTCATGGTGGACTAGAGTCACTGGCGGAGCTATTATCATTATGGGGGCAGCTGCCCCCATTCATTTATTCCATACTAGGGCAATTTTTTATATTTTTGTTGGAATTTAAGAGTTTTAGCCTAAAAAACAAGTATTTGCCCCCCTTTTCAAGGAAAAGTTTACTAAACTATAGTTTTGCCTCCTTTATAATGTGACATTGTCTATGTAGTTAAATTGTTCAACCTATGCCCTCCTTCACTAGAAATTCTAGCTCCGCCACTGATTAGAGGGATTACTTCTTCATGATTAATTACAAGCACTATTGGCAATTTGACTGATGAGTATACGTAGTTCCTAGCTATGACTAGGCACCTCATAAAAATATGAGGCAAAAAATATAGGCTTGAGTTGGTTGATCAAGGATATGAATTCCTTTTAGAACTTGTCAGAGAAATCATCCATGTTTCCATCTTTATGATTAGGATGTTATGATTTTCTCCATCTGCCTAGAAAACCAAGTCTCTGCTCCTTTTTGAATGTCCAAAAAGGGAGCCATGTTGTCCATTTGGATCCTTAAAAATTTGAAGTTTATGGAATAAACGTGGATCTTACTTATTTGGTTTGACATGACTGGAGGATATTTAGGAAGTAAACAATCAAATTTTTGTGAAAGTCAGAATATGACTCTCTGTCATGACAAAGGAGCATATGTGTAATATAGAAATTTTCAATATGGAGAACACAAGTTGCTCTTCATTTACTCTCCGTTGCACTTATATTCATGTGGTTGATCCATGATGATATCTGATATGAATCAGATTGGAGGATGCTGGCTATGCTGTTGGTGCACGAGCTTTAGAACTTCTTTGCCACAGGGAAAAGGTACTACTTTCTGGACATTTCCTTGGGAGCTTTAGTCCAGCATAAAGCTACACCTGTAATTATTTTGACCAAGACTTAGGCTCTTAAGTCTTGGTCATGGATAAATGTTTCTTCATGTAATTTGTTGTGTGCTGTTCTTAACATGCGAAAATGTCTTTTTGGTTGAGATTACTAAAGATTGCTATCTTAAATTTTATTAAGTGTTTTTATGTTCTTTCAAGTCTCTCACCCAATTAATGTTACTGTATTCTATATTCTGCTGCAGGGAAACAGAAGGGAGACACGATTGTTGGGTGTTTTATCTTTCGTACATAGTACTGTGTGGAAGGTTTTGTTTGGAAAGGTTAGCAAGTTCTTCTGCTGCCTGATAGGGAATCCCTTTCCCTTCAATTATAGATTTTTTTTTTTACAAAAAGAAAATATTAATACTGACACAATCGCCAAACCTAGATTGGTAGTATAGCTTTAACACACATACTATTTATCCTTTTGTGAATTCTTTTCCTCAAAATACGTACCATTCTAACCATGCTAAAGGTAAAAAAGTGATTTTATCTCGACAATTATCCCCATTGAACGTTTGGTTCATGTGAACTGTATTCATTTATAAGCAGATATTTTCAGTTATCAGATATACAAGGCATACCTTAGTTTGATTTCCCTCCTTACATTATAACCCTAGAACTCAAACATCCCACCATGGACCAAAGATGATATTCTTTCATTTGTGTGAAGGACTATGAACTTTAAGTTTGAAACTCTTAACTAGATTTTTCTCAAGCACGCAGATCATCATATATCACTGAAGGAATCCAAATTAAGAGATGTATGCCAAATTAACCATGTAAAAGCATCTTTCCAGAACTGAAATGAAAACTCCTCTCCAATATTTCAAATTAAAAAGAATAAATTTGACAGGCGATATCTCCAAAATATGTTATATCACCACAGCTAATTCGTTCACTTTTCAACTGTTGCTTCTTGTTCTTTATGTATAAGAAAGTTACATATTTTTTCGATAGAAGTCAACGAAAGTTACATGGCTGATGTTTATTAGGTAGCTGACTCACTTGAAAAAGGCACTGAACATGAAGATGAATATATGATTAGCGAGAAGGAGCTCCTTGTCAACAGGTGACACTTTATTTGTCTCCCCTCTCAATCACACACACTCATTACAACTTGTTGGCATATTCTGGTGTATTTGCCTGTCTTGACATGTTTTTAATATGTAGATTTATTTCAATACCGAAGGACATGGGGACATTTAATTGTGGCGCATTTGTTGCCGGAGTAGTAAGGGTGTGTATCATGTATTGCGACATTTTTTCGTTTGTTGATGCCTTCAGGATGAAAGCTCTGAAATGATCTTTTTCTCCTTGTCAGGGTGTATTGGACAATGCAGGTTTTCCAGCTGTGGTGACTGCTCATTTTGTTCCTGTGGAAGGCCAGCAACGTCCTCGAACCACCATTTTGATAAAATTTGCTGAAGAGGTAAAAGTAGCACGCTTTATAATTCAAATTTTAAAAAATAATTTTCAACATTATAGTATCATTATTATAACATTTCTGATTCTGAATATCTTAGGCATTTGTTTCCTAAGCCAATAGATGTATCATTCTTGATTTGGTGGATATGACCACCGAAACATTTGTTGCAAACACACTCAAGAATTAGATTGTATTTTCACTTCTATTTAATTTCTTTGAATTACGCTATACTCCCTCCGTCCCATATAAGTCACACTTTCCCGAAATGGAAATTTTATAATATTTTTTTTATTCAATGGAACATATTTGTCATATTCCTAACAAATATCCACTACTATTCCCTAGGGTTGCAGGTAGGCCTGACAATTTTGACCTGTTACCCACTAACCCGCACAACCCAACCCAACCCATTTAACTTAGCGGGTTGAAACGGGTTACCCATCTCAACCCGTTAAGCTTAACGGGTCAACCCAACCCGTTTCAACCCGCTTTAACCCGTAAACATAAATAGGTAGAATTAATAAATTTAAGGCACCCCGGTCAAAAACTAAACGGGTCGACCCGTTTCAACCCGCCAACCCAACCCATTTGGCACGGCAACTTAAACACCCGCCACAACCCGACCCGACCCAACCCAACCCGCACAATTGCCAGGCCTAGTTGCAGGATACTCTCACAATGGCATCGAATCGTGTATCGATTCGCAGGTATCGATACCAAATCGATACATTGGAATACGCGAATCGTTATCTTCGATTCGTGTTCAGATACCTTAAAAAATCTGTTTGAATTCGCAATAAGTGAATGCTGTACATTAACTTGTTATCCTTGAAGTTCAAAACAGCTATAGAAACTGAAAATCCACAATGTTATTATCAAGGAGCTATATGATCAGTCCCTCACTATAAATGCCTGTTGCCTGCCAAAGACTACTCCAACATACAAAAAACTTTCCAAAAATCAAATTTTACAACCAAATAAATTCACTACAATTTCAAAATTAAAATGTTGATTTTCTATGAAAAGTAAGTTTATTATTATTATTATTATTATTATTATTATTATTATTATTATTATTATTATTATTGTTATTATTGTTATTATTGTTATTATTGTTATTATTGTTATTTTTATTATTATTGTTATTATTGTTATTATATATCTTTTAATATTTATTTAAATCAAACATACCACTGTTGTGAATTCGCGAATCGCAATAATTGTAATACTCTACGTATCGGATTCGATAGATTGAGTGAATCGCGAATTCGAATCGGAAGAACTACGAACCGTGCAACCCTGCTATTTCCTACCCCCACTTTCTCTCTCCTACTCACAACAACCATTGACTAGTATTACCCCCTTAATTCCCGTGCACACCCAAAAGTGTGCACATTGTTATGGACGGAGGGATTTGTGAACAAATATCTTTGCTATTTGCATTTGAGGAAGGATGACGGGAACAGAAAGATAATGATCTGGAAATATGAGTCCTTTGGTGTGGTGGTTGGATGTGTGTGTGTGTGTGTGTGTGTATGATGGGGACACCTCGATTTCCTAATAAATAAATAGGAATTTCTCGTTCTACCTCGTAAACAAAGATTTTTTCTTTTCGAGCGGAGGACGTCATAACAATTTCCTTTTTTTTTCCCTTGCAATTTGAATACTGATGTTCTGAACCATTTCATAATGAGAGAAGAAAGTTGCCGACGACTTCTTACATCCTTTGCTGATAGACATCTTCTTCCATTCGTTTGCTTTCCTGTTTTTGGTTCAGGTACTGCGAAGAGAAGCGAGATTAGGCTGATTCTTGGATATCCTTATGTAACTTCGCTAATGTATACGACAGATGGATGTACCGTTTATTCATGTCTGTTGGAACAAACCAATTATATACATGCATGGAACTCTATACACCTCATGGCAATTCTTTGTTGGCCTGAACTTTTTTTTTGCCCCCCCCTCCCCCTTCCTAGATTTGGTAGTTTGGGATTCCATTGTTGTAAAATTTGTTCTCAATTTAAGATTTCATATCGCACTTTGGCAGATTTTTGTTGCATTTTGAAGTGTTACATTGACAATCTTTCCTACGTCATTGCTATCCTTTTGTTATTGTGCCGTTAATCTCCAGAATTTATATGTTAGTTTTGAAATGTATGAATGTCAAATGTCGTTATGTAAATCTGTTGCTACTCTTAACCAGGTTTAGAAATCTCATCTTTCTTAGATCCAAATAATTGTTCTTACATACTCGACAAGATACCAATACCATGATCATGAGTGGAGCACTTGAACGGAAAGACAAGCTTCGCCAGGCTTGTAATGAAGGTATACTTGTATGCACTCAAAAGTAGCTATTTAGTTAGACACCGTGATCATGCTAGCAAGATTTTAGATGAAACTGGAAATATGATGCTTGAATTGAAGTCAATTCAAGATTTTAGATGAAACTGGAAATATGATGCTTGAATTGAAGTCAATTCAAACATACGTACTATAAGAGTTGAGGCCGCCCTAATGCTAGCAAGATTCTAGATGAAACTGAAAAGATGATTCTTGAACTGAAGTCGATTCAAACGTTCACATTATAAGATTTCAGACGGGGATCATGCTAGTAAGATCTTTGATGAAACTAAAGAGATAATTCTTGAATTGAAGTCGATTCGCACTGTAAGATTTCAGGCCAGGATCAACAGATATATGATAGTTTTTAAAGTTTGACTAAAAAGATTAAATTCGTATAAGCTATTGGTCAAAGTATGTGATCATTTGGCTGTAGAAATCCTAGCCCAGTTGATCCTAATGAGCAAAGACTTTCAAAATGGTTGAATTGCGCTCTGTCTAACCAGCCCTTGAAGCATCCTGTTGTGATTGATTTTCTCGGGAATCTGTTCAACAAAAAGGCATTGGTGGAGGGGTTATTGAGCAAGAAATTGCCAAGGCTTATGGTCATACAAAGGGTTTGAAGGATATGATCCCCATTGAGCTTTCGCTCATACCTGGGCTGGAATCGAATGGCAGTGATGGGATTTCCCCGGGAATCTTTTCCGGTCCGGTTTGGCCATCCCTATGGTGAAGGTTTCAGGAAAGCTAGAAGGAAATGGGAAGGTTGTTAATGGTGGGGTGAAGGTGAAGGGTGTAAATAATGGTTCGAGACTTGGAGTGAGGGAAAGGCGAAGCGGTTTAAGGCGGGTGATATGGCCCCTCCTAATGCTACCAAGGAGGTTTACGTCTTGGAGGAAGTCTGATTTTAAAGAAACATATTCTTGCAGATCCCTCCCACTTGGTAGAAATTGATCAGTGTCATATGTTAGATTTTCTATCAAATCCTCCTAGTTATGTTGTCATTTCAAATGATGGGGTTCTCTTGTGGCCTCAAATGTCAAAATTCATTCAGTATGAAAACATTTCAAAGTCGGCAGTACTCATCTGGTTTACCTTTCATTTGGTTCAGGTGTTGATGATTGTTGTTCATATTAAGCACTTGTTATTTGGATATAAAAAAACGTTAGCTGGAAGATTGTTTTCATTTTCTTGTAAATGACTCATGTGTAGTTTTTAAGGTTCGTTTAGCGAGGATATATTGTGGCATACTCCCTCCGTCCCATTTTAAGAGTTTAAAAATGGGTGGGTTCAAGAATTAAGAAAAGGTGATGTGTTGTGAGTGTTGATAGTTTGGTAGGAGAGAAAAAGTGAGATAGAGAAGACTTAGTGGATAATTGTTGTAAGTATGACATGTAGGACTCACTTCCATTTTAGGATTTTGACTCTTAAAATGAGACGTCTTTTTAGGAAATTTTTGACTCTTAAAATGGGACGGAGAGAGTATAGTAGTTGTTATGGATGCTATAAAAACTGGTACTTGAAATTTATTCTTGATCAAGAGTAAATTTGAAATATTTTTGATCATTCATTTTGGGATGGAGAGAACAGTAATATTAAAGGGCCATTTACCATAACATTTTGGGACGGAGGGGGCGGTAATATTAAATGGCCATTTACCATAATTGTTTACTCCATCTGCTCCAAAATAACTGTCACTTTTGATCAAACAGATGTAAGTTTCACCAATAAATTTAAACCAAAAATAATGATCATAATAAAAATCTAAATATTGCTATAAAAAATATTATTAATACAAGGGCAAATTGCAACCTGGTTACCCATGTTTTGTTAATAGTTGCAATTTGGTTCCCAATAGTGTAAAAGTTGCAACCTCATAACCATGTTTATCATTTTGTTGCAAGTTAATATAAATTACATTAAAAACGTAACTCCCGTTAAAAACATAACACGTGTGCCTCGCAAATGATTTTAGAGGGGCAAAATGGATATTTTCTATAGCAAATGACTGATAAACATCAATTTTGGGATACTTGCATCTACTCTTATCTTCTTCTTCGAAAACACCAATCATCACTATGACCCTACAGTTGATACACACTCACCGGAGTCTCTACAATGATCCTAATATCGGCGGCCTCTTCATCGATCAGTCGTCCACTTTATGTGCTATAACAACACCATTTAGATACAGATTTAAGTTTTATTTAAATATTTATTTCTACCATGGTCTGCGTAGTGTGCAAGGGATGAGGAGGAGGAAAGCAGTACACTGGTCGGAGTAGAGAAAGTGGGGGGTTTTTTAATGAGGGAAACGGTGAACGACGTTTACGTTATTTTTTTAATCCCGGTTCTTCAATTTCTCACTATAGATTAATTCTAAAAAAGAAAAAAAAAAATCACCCCAGATTTTTCAATTTATTAAACAGACATTTGCTATTTTGGTGGGAAATGTCCATTTTGCCCCTTTAAAATCATGTGCGAGGCACATGTGTTAAGTTTTTAACGGGAGTTACGTTTTTAATGGAATTTATATTAACTTGCAACAAAATGACAAGCATGACTATGAGGTTGCAACTTTAACACTGTTGGGAACCAAATTGCAACTATTGGCAAAACATGGGTTGTCACGACCTGAAAACTAGACTCTATTTTATTAGTAATAAATAATTATCATTTATTTATTTGCTCATTTATTTATTTAAATTATTATTTAATTAATGAATTATGTGTGCATTTTATGTGTTATAATAATTTATGCCTAGCATTTTATTTGGGTCATTTGTGCTAGTGAAGAAGTGTTGAGTCTTATTTGTTAGTGGGGAGTTTATTTGAAATAAGGTATTAGGGGGAGGGGCCTATGTGTAAGTTTTCAAATCATTTCTCCCTACTCTCCTCCCTCACTCTTTCACTCCACCTCCATCTCCCAGCTCATTTCTCTCTCTCTCTTCCATAGAAAAGGTAAGTTTTTCTCTCTTCCTTCTCTCTTCATTTTCTTCATCTTCCTCTTGTTATTTCTCATTTCTTAAAACATGAATCATGTTTAGATCGTCGATAGGATCGTAGGAAGCCAAGAAATTTCGAGTTCCGTCACCTTTGAGAAAATCCGGGTAAGTTACTTTTCCCCCATTGATGCTAAAAATGTTCATCCTATGCTTAGATGATACTATGATTTCCAATTATTGCTTCTTTGGTTGATTTTGTGATGATTTACATTTTTGTTCATTTGTGAAATTTTGGTATTTGAATCACCCTTGATTGAGGTTCCTTAGATGATGTTGTTGGAGTCCTTTTGGTTCAAATGGTGTAGGTACTTTAGTTCACATCTTGGTAGTGTTAGAAATGGTGAAGATTGGGTTGGTTTTGGATTTGGGGTTGTTAATGGTAGAAACCCAGATTTTTGACCGGAATTTGCCTTTTCGGGCAAGGAGGCGCGCGCACCCTCCCATAGGAGGCGCGCGCACCCTTATGCCCCTCTTGAACAAAGACCTTCTGTTTCTAGGAGGCGCGCGCACCCTCCCATAGGAGGCGCGCGCACCCTCTCCCCTGGTGTGAAATTTATTTCCCTTTTTGTCCAATCTTTCGAGAGCCATATCTCCCTCATCCGGACTCCATTTTAGGTGTATAAACTATCATTTTAAAGCTCTTTTAGCGTACTTCGAGATGAGGTGGTTTATTTTGGTGAGTTTCAGGCTTAGATTGTGTTGAGATTTCATTTAGTGTCTTATGACAAAGTGTTTAGAATCGGTCCGTTGTAATCAAGTTGGGAATATCGGTTTGCGTGGTTCCGCATTGGTTCCTTTGTGAATAAATAGGTTATGGAATTTAGTTATGGATTATTGGAAAATGTGGGAACACTTTCATAATGAGTGGACGTTTGGGATAGTTTTAATGATAGTCATTGTGCTATTTGAGGAATGACCATTTGGGTAGTACTCTCTATGAGTAACTCACGTGTATCGTGTTAGGATGCGTTTGATATGGATCCTTGTCCTAGAATCATTTCGTTTTAATGATTTGTATTGTTGGGCTTTTATGAGCAATTCCATTTCTGTTATTGAACTCTTTTATGAGGAACTTCTTGCTATCAATGTTGTTAAACTCTTAATGAGTAATCGTTGTATCTTTATGGTGATTTGTGTTGCGGTTCCCTACTTTGGAACCCTTTTGATGTTTATAAAGCTAGTATTCATTACTTAGCATTATTGAAAGTCCAGCTGGTTAAATTGTGTATCGAGTCAGGCAATGGATAATGCTATAATGGCACGAGCCAAGTCCAGTATAGCATCGCCCATTGGTCCTTTTGTCCTCATCCAGATTGGCCTTGGTTGGGATGAGCTAGCTCCGTTGTGGGTATTCTAGCTAATCATTTTGGAGCATGACTTTGTGGCATGGCTCCCGCCCCTTGTGGCGCTTTATCATTGTTATTGGTTCCGGTACCGGGTTTCTCTTCAGCTTTTATGCTACTATGGAGAGGGTCTGAGTGGTTGATTGGTCGGTTCTGACCGGGGTTTCTCTTCAGCTTTTATGCTACTATGAAGATGGTTTGTGTGATTGATGGGTTGATTGGTCGCTTCTGACCGGGGTTTTCTCTTCGGCTTTTATGCTACTGTGAAGATATGGATTGGTTGATTGTTGAAGCTGCGCAGCGATCCTGTAATTGGTTCTATCAGTTGGGAAACCTTGGCTAATATCCTTTGTTATGTGTTTACTTTCCGCTGCTATCTGTTGACTGTTATTTGACATGCTATGTGATATTTATCATTGTTTATTGCTTATTGCATTATAGCATGTCATGTAGTTGCATCAGTAACTTACTGAGATTTTATCTCACCCCGTTTATTTCCATCTTTGTTTTTCCTTAAACCCCCAAGGAGGAAAAGGATTAGGATTCGCGGATCGTGGAGGACGTCGAGAGGATTGAGATTTTGGGGCAGGTTGTTATGGATCTGTTTACATTATTTAAATGTATAACCTTTTGGGGATAGTTTTACCATTATTGACGTCATTAAGAATTGTATATTTTATTCTTTTGGGTATAAGCTGTGGAGCTTATGTTAGATGTACTTTGTTGATTTAAACTTGGATTTGTAAAACCTTGTGTTATCATCTTTTGGTTCAAAATGTAATTTTTAACTTCTATATTTTAGAGTTTTGGTTTTAAGTCGACGTCCAGCTCGCGTATTCCGGACCCGCGGGTTCGGGGTCGCGACAGTTGGTATCAGAGCTATGGCATTAGCTCTAAGTATATGTATAGGTGGATTAGTATGACCTAGGAGGGTAGTGTGTTCGGAGTGAGTAACAATTGTTGTTTTATGCAGGTACTTGTTTGAAATGGCTCGAAGGAGAAGTGGTGAAAGTAATACCGGTAATGCAAATCAGAATGAAACAAGGGATGAAGCCCGTGCAATGTTTCAGGGCATGTTTGAGGCGGCCATGAAGGCCATACATGATCAAGGTCCGAGGGTAGAACAAGCACCACCACCCCGCTACGGATTGGAACAATTTCTGAAATTGAAACCGGTTGAGTTCAATAGGGAACCCGATGTAAGGAAGGCCGAGCTATGGATTGAGTCGATGGAGAAAATTTATGATGTCTTTGGTTGCACCGATGAAGACAAGGTCCGGTTTGCGGCTTATAAACTTGTGGGTGCCGCCGAGCATTGGTGGAAGGGTGTTAAAGCGAGTTGGGATGATACTCACACAGTGTATGCATGGGAATTGTTTGTGCGAAAGTTCAAGGAGCATTTCATTCCGGTAGTGGATCAAAACCGAAAGGAGATCGAGCTGCTCAACCTGGAGCAAGGTTTGTTGTCTATAGCTCAGTACTCGGCTAAGTTCACAGAATTAGCCAGGTACTGTGACTATCTCGTGAGTACTGAGGAACAGAAAGCCATGAGATTCATCCGCGGTTTAAAGACATCCATCCGTACTCAGCTTATTGCCCAGAAGATTGTGACCTTCCAGGATGCGGTAGACCGGGCATACTTGATCGAGCAAGATATATGGGAGCATAAGAGGAAGACCGAGGTTGCAAATACGGGTAAACAAGTAAGCCATGCTAAATCTCAACCACAACACCGTTCAGATAACCGAGGTAATTTGGGAGCACCATCTCAGTTTAAGGAACAAACCGCGCTAGGGAATCCGGGTACTACTCCGGGGAAACAAGGGAAACAAGGTAGGTGGCTTTGCACTTACTGTCAGAGGGAAGGCCATTTGGAGGATAAGTGTTGGAAGAAGCAGGGAAAATGTATCAATTGTGGTCAACTGGGTCACTTCATAAAAGATTGTCCGAGGTTTAAGGTTCAATCATCAGGAACAGGAACCAGTACTTCACCGGGTCAGAAGAGAGATGCTTCAGGGAACCCTAAGGTATAGGGTAGAGTAATTGCGATCAATCAGCACTCACCAGGTAACTGATAATTTCAGGAGGTATTATTTTGCGTCGTGAGAGCGAGCGCGTGCATTTTAGGATCATCGCATTTATGTGTTTCTGTGCATTTAGTTGCATTTATTTCTTCTGAGTCTTTGACTTATGTGTAGTAGGTGTCTACTCCTATGGAGGAGTTTAGGGTATCTGATGAAGTCTTATGTGCTTATGATGTGCTTAAGTATGGTTATGTCTCACCTGCTAAATTAGCCATGTTGCTATTACAAGATTTTGATGTTACTATTGCTTTAGTCTATTGTTGTAGGGGGATTGTTATATTCTCCATTCCTAATTTCTTAAAACTGTTTGAGACCGTTCCTTTGGGTAAAGTTATACCTATCTTTTCTTAATTGAAATCCGAGTATTTAGTTTCGGTCAATTTGTTGGGTGTATTTATCATTCGTAAGATTTTCATTTTCTTCCGAATAGTACCTAGTGTTTGGGGAGAAGTTTGGGGTTAAATTGCATTGTTTTGGTACAAGGTTGTAGTACTGATAATTAGATCAATATCTATATTGTAACGGTTGAGTTGTAAAAGTTGAGGATTCAACCGAGGGTTTCTTGTTAAGAGATTTTGTTTACTTTTAGTACATCTCCGTGAGTACATCGGGATTGATTAGTATGGAGGGATGCGTGAATTGTTATGGGTAATGAGTGTATGGTGGAATTTATAATCGATAATGGTGGTAAGCGTGTTAAGTTAGAAAGGACTAATAAGTACATTTTGGGAGAGTAACAATTTCTCGATCTATGTTAAAGGCATTTTGAATTTTGGTTAGATAGTGGTTCTATGGTCCTAAATCTCTCCTTGGTGGCGTTTCGCGATTTGGACCAATGGTATGTGAAGAAAGTTGAGTATCAATATTTGGGCATAATTAAAGAATATTGTGATTTGGCAATGGATCTATTGGAATGAGGCTAGCTAATTGGTTTATGATTTTGGTAGTACCATTGAGCTTAAGTATCATTAAGTTAATAAATGTATGCGTGAGAGACTAACTGGGGTTAGCTATTGAATTTAGGGTTCGTTGATTTCCTTGGGGTATATGAGCACGGATTATAACTTAAATGGGAGTTAGAGAAAATCTTTTGAAGATGAAATTTGGATCGTTTTGCGGACTATTGAGTATATTGAATTGTTTAGGCTTCAAGACCGGATTAATGAAGGGATGAGAGTATAACATAAATTTAAGTGGACACTTTGTACGAGAAATTTTGGGGTTTGTATGGTACTATTAATTTAAGGTGTTAACTCAAAGTGAAGACACTATAATGGTAATCCATAGAGATATAGCCATTTCGATGAATATTGTGGAAATAGAAATTTCTTTAGCCTTTTATATTTTAAAAGCTAATTAGGCTCGGGATGGTGATGTTTTGAATTTCTGGGGAATACTACTAAGTATGCGATTTACAAAAGGAAACACCTTTGCAGTGTAATTAAGGTTATGAATAAGGTGAGCTTGGGATATCTCGAGAGTTATGTTTGGGAGCAATTGGGATTCTCCAATTTTGATTATAGATTCTAATTAGTAGTGAAGGTTATGATTGAAGGAAGTTATGTGCGAGAGGTCGTGGTATTGTGAACATTATTTAGGGTTACTACGTGGTGGTTTAGAATGGATGATTGAGGAATTTGGGAAATGACGGAACTATCATATTAATGGCTACTTGATCATTCGGGTAAGTCTCGTTAAAATTCGGGTCGGATTTTCTTTAAGGGGGAGTGAATGTCACGACCCGAAAACTAGGCTCTATTTTATTAGTAATAAATAATTATCATTTATTTATTTGCTCATTTATTTATTTAAATTATTATTTAATTAATGAATTATGTGTGCATTTTATGTGTTATAATAATTTATGCCTAGCATTTTATTTGGGTCATTTGTGCTAGTGAAGAAGTGTTGAGTCTTATTTGTTAGTGGGGAGTTTATTTGAAATAAGGTATTAGGGGGAGGGGCCTATGTGTAAGTTTTCAAATCATTTCTCCCTACTCTCCTCCCTCACTCTTTCACTCCACCTCCATCTCCCAGCTCATTTCTCTCTCTCTCTCTTCCATAGAAAAGGTAAGTTTTTCTCTCTCCCTTCTCTCTTCATTTTCTTCATCTTCCTCTTGTTATTTCTCATTTCTTAAAACATGAATCAAGTTTAGATCGTCGATAGGATCGTAGGAAGCCAAGAAATTTCGAGTTCCGTCACCTTTGAGAAAATCCGGGTAAGTTACTTTTCCCCCCATTGATGCTAAAAATGTTCATCCTATGCTTAGATGATACTATGATTTCCATTTATTGCTTCTTTGGTTGATTTTGTGATGATTTACATTTTTGTTCATTTTGTGAAATTTTGGTATTTGAATCACCCTTGATTGAGGTTCCTTAGATGATGTTGTTGGAGTCCTTTTGGTTCAAATGGTGTAGGTACTTTAGTTCACATCTTGGTAGTGTTAGAAATGGTGAAGATTGGGTTGGTTTTGGATTTGGGGTTGTTAATGGTAGAAACCCAGATTTTTGGCCGGAATTTGCCTTTCCGGGCAAGGAGGCGCGCGCACCCTCCCATAGGAGGCGCGCGCACCCTTATGCCCCTCTTGAACAAAGACCTTCTGTTTCTAGGAGGCGCGCGCACCCTCCCATAGGAGGCGCGCGCACCCTCTCCTCCTCCAAACTTGATTTTTCCTTCTGATCAAAGGAGGCGCGCGCACCCTCCCATAGGAGGCGCGCGCACCCTCTCCCCTGGTGTGAAATTTATTTCCCTTTTTGTCCAATCTTTCGAGAGCCATATCTCCCTCATCCGGACTCCATTTTAGGTGTATAAACTATCATTTTAAAGCTCTTTTAGCGTACTTCGAGATGAGGTGGTTTATTTTGGTGAGTTTCAGGCTTAGATTGTGTTGAGATTTCATTTAGTGTCTTATGACAAAGTGTTTAGAATCGGTCCGTTGTAATCAAGTTGGGAATATCGGTTTGCGTGGTTCCGCCTTGGTTCCTTTGTGAATAAATAGGTTATGGAATTTAGTTATGGATTATTGGAAAATGTGGGAACACTTTCATAATGAGTGGACGTTTGGGATAGTTTTAATGATAGTCATTGTGCTATTTGAGGAATGACCATTTGGGTAGTACTCTCTATGAGTAACTCGCGTGTATCGTGTTAGGATGCGTTTGATATGGATCCTTGTCCTAGAATCATTTCGTTTTAATGATTTGTATTGTTGGGCTTTTATGAGCAATTCCATTTCTGTTATTGAACTCTTTTATGAGGAACTTCTTGCTATCAATGTTGTTAAACTCTTAATGAGTAATCGTTGTATCTTTATGGTGATTTGTGTTGCGGTTCCCTACTTTGGAACCCTTTTGATGTTTATAAAACTAGTATTCATTACTTAGCATTATTGAAAGTCCAGCTGGTTAAATTGTGTATCGAGTCAGGCAATGGATAATGCTATAATGGCACGAGCCAAGTCCAGTATAGCATCGCCCATTGGTCCTTTTGTCCTCATCCAGATTGGCCTTGGTTGGGATGAGCTAGCTCCGTTGTGGGTATTCTAGCTAATCGTTTTGGAGCATGACTTTGTGGCATGGCTCCCGCCCCTTGTGGCACTTTATCATTGTTATTGGTTCTGGTACCGGGTTTCTCTTCAGCTTTTATGCTACTATGGAGAGGGTCTGAGTGGTTGATTGGTCGGTTCTGACCGGGGTTTCTCTTCAGCTTTTATGCTACTATGAAGATGGTTTGTGTGATTGATGGGTTGATTGGTCGCTTCTGACCGGGGTTTTCTCTTCGGCTTTTATGCTACTGTGAAGATATGGATTGGTTGATTGTTGAAGCTGCGCAGCGATCCTGTAATTGGTTCTATCAGTTGGGAAACCTTGGCTAATATCCTTTGTTATGTGTTTACTTTCCGCTGCTATCTGTTGACTGTTATTTGACATGCTATGTGATATTTATCATTGTTTATTGCTTATTGCATTATAGCATGTCATGTAGTTGCATTAGTAACTTACTGAGATTTTATCTCACCCCGTTTATTTCCATCTTTGTTTTTCCTTAACCCCCCAAGGAGGAAAAGGATTAGGATTCGCGGATCGTGGAGGACGTCGAGAGGATTGAGATTTTGGGGCAGGTTGTTATGGATCGGTTTACATTATTTAAATGTATAACCTTTTGGGGATAGTTTTACCATTATTGACGTCATTAAGAATTGTATATTTTATTCTTTTGGGTATAAGCTGTGGAGCTTATGTTAGATGTACTTTGTTGATTTAAACTTGGATTTGTAAAACCTTGTGTTATCATCTTTTGGTTCAAAATGGAATTTTTAACTTCTATATTTTAGAGTTTTGGTTTTAAGTCGACGTCCAGCTCGCGTATTCCGGACCCGCGGGTTCGGGGTCGCGACATGGGTAACCAAGTTGCAATTTTCCCTTAATACAATGAAAATTTTTAGAATTTTATTAGTATTATTATTTTTATTTAAAATATTGGTCAAACTTACATTTGATTGACCAAAAGCGACAGTTATTTTGGACAAGAAGGAGTAACGTGGTTGTTTTGGGTGAACAAAGTATGTGTCTTGACAAAGACAAGGCGAAGGTGGAGGTGGAGAGATATATCCTGAAGCGAATGTTTCAATTCAAGGTGGAGTCGGTTCGTGGATATGGATTATGATTTGGGGAGATTCAATGTTAAGGTGAAGATTGTTGGGATATGCCTTTGAATCAATGAATACTCCCTCCGTCCCACTCGAATTAGGACAAATTTCCATTTTGGGAGTCTCATTCAAATTAGGACAACCCAAAAATGGAAATGTTTTATTTAATGGGACCCACATTCACACTCACAACAACTTTCCACTCACAATAACTTTACACTCATTATTCTCTACCCCATTTTCTCTCTCCTACTTTACTTTTCATACTCACAACACCTACTCCACTAACACTTACTCCCTCCGTCCCAGCTCACTTGAGACTTTTTGACCAAAACTGGTCAACTTAAGGTCGGTTTGACCAACACTTTATAGAAATATTTATGATCCGTACAAAAATTTAAAAAATGTAAAATGACCACCATTAAAAATCCTCTCAATAACAATTTTTAAAAAGTTTTTTGGAACATAAATATTTCTATAAAGTGTTGGTCAAACCGACCTTAAGTTGACCAGTTTTGGTCAAAAAGTCTCAAGTGAGCTGGGACGGAGGGAGTATTCCTTAATCCCCGTGCCCAACCCAAAAAACCTAATTCGGGTGGGACGGAGGGAGTATTGGTTAAAGATATGTCCGCGACAAGTCAAATAATACCTGAGACTTGAATTGACAAAATGAAATTCTTTTGGTAAAATGATTAAGGTTTATTGGTTTAATTATGTTTCTTATTGGTGCAAGAAATTGTTCAAGAATTAGGAAACCATTTTCTAATGAGAATATAATTAATTTGTATACTTTGTACACAAGGAATTTGATTTCTTCTTTTTTAAGAGTTTAAATATTTATGACTATAAATACTACCCTCTCTCCAAGCATATTTTTTTATTGGTCATCTTTGATTGATACAAATAAAGATTTAAAATATAAATTTAGGTTGACAAAATCCAAAATCTCTACTTAAGTACTCCCCCGTCCCATTTTAAGGGTAAAAAATTTCCATTTTGAGCGTCCCAACTTACGGTTCAAAATATAAAAAAGGAAAGTTTTTTATACTTCTTTATTTAGTGGGCCCTACTTGTCATACACACAACAACTATCCACTAACTATTCCCTACCCCACTTTCTCTCCCCCACTCACTTTCTACACTCACAACACTCTACCCACTTTCTATATTTTATAATAAAAATATTATTTTCTTAATTTTGAACCTAAAATTTTTTTTTACCCTTAAAATGAGACGGAAGGAGTATTAGTTGTACTAGTATTTTTTTCCATCTTCCTAAAGGTCATGTGCAAGTGAGGCGCGTGAACATCTTTGTATAGTAGATAATTATTTTTCAGTTGCTGATGTATCACTTGAGTTATACCCCACATTTCCTCCATCTCAATAATTACCTGTACAAAATGAGTTTTGCATGAAAATTAAAGGATGCATAATAGTAGGTAGTTGTTGTGAGTGTGAAAAGTGAAGTAAGGGAGAGAAAGTAAAGTAGGGTAATGAATAGTAGGTTGATTGGTGTTGTGAGTGTAAAAGTAAAGTAAGAGAAGGAATGAGTGAAATGATTAGTAAAGATTTTTTGCCATTTTAGGAAAGTACTGTATGACTTACCAATGGGACATCTAAAATGACAATTTTTTTTTTAATTTTTTAATTTTTTTTTCAAATTTAATTCATAATTGAACTCAATACATAATCATCAGCAGAAGCGCCTAGGAGACAAATCCTAAGGAGAGAAAAATCTTCTCTCTAACTTCTGGGGGAAGTGGGGATCGAACCCATGACCTCCAAGTTGGAAGCCATGAGCTCTGGCCACCAGGCCAAAGCCTGATGGTTTCTAAAATGACAAATTGAGTATATAATTATGGGACAGATGGAGTATAACATAGTGGAAATATAAGTACTTACATTTTGCTAATAAAAATATGTGATTAAGTATGATATATTTTTCAAGTAGTACTCTTCACCAAAATCCTGGGCTATCACCATTAAGTGCCTTTCAGCCTAAGGTGGCGTTTGTTTTTTTTAAGTGTTAAGTCCTGAAATCTGATTTCACATCTGAAATTTGCTGAATTGATAAGAGGCAGCGTCTGAAGACTGATTTCTGAATTATTTTTATTGTTTGATTTTTCATCTGAATACCTTTTCTGAAATGTGTCCTTTTACCATTTTAACCTTTTAAAATACAATTTAATTGAGCCTTTTTTTTTTTAATACTCCCTCCGTCCCAAAAGAACTTTTTAATACTTCATCTTCATTCACCAACTCACCTTCACCTCAAAGCAGCACCACCGGAAAAAAAAAAAAAAAAAAAAAAAACAAAAAACAGAGCACTTTCGATTTCATGGCAGCAACACCTCAAAATTAACAAAAAACCCAACATTTATTTTATTTTTTGTAACAAAGAAAGTCGGAGGGAGTGATAGCAAACAGAGAAGTAAATTGACAGATTCAAATCTTCTTTGAGCCGGCCAAACCCTAGATCCCCAATTCTTTGCACCTCACGAGATTAATCTTGCCAATATACAGAATACATGGAGGATCAGCGTTAGGAGAGAAATAGTTTTTTAGAAGAGGGAGGAGTAGAAGAGAGATCAATCGGCCATGGCGTGACAGAGAGAGAGAGAGAGATTGAACGCAGCAGATGAGGAAAAGGAAAAGACGATAGAGAGGAGAGAGGCAGGAAGGAACGTACAAATGACATGGGTAGTTTCGTTAAAAAGACATTCAGAGGCGGATAAGCGATCCTTTTAGAGGCTCTGAATGAGAAAACAAATGAGCCCTAAGTCTATCCAAGTCTATCGCTTCCATGATTTCACTGGTATTCTTATACATTTCATATTTAAAAGACTTTTTTTTAATAAAAGAAATTCATATTTTATTAATATTGACTCTCATACTCGGTCAAACAACAGTCTACTCTTATAAATGATGTATAAGACTACTTACTCTTATACATGAAACATAAAATTTATTTTTCCACATAAGAAGTTTTTTTTTTGTTTTTGTTATTAATGTTAACTCTCATATTCGGTCAAACACAAGTCCGCTATTATATCTGACGTATAAGGCTACTTCGCCTCTTATTCATGAAGTGCAAGAGTTATTTTTTTTCAAATTTTGAACAAATCCAAAATTAAAAAGAAATTCGACATTTTATTAATATTGATTCTCATATTTAGTCAAATGGGCAAATTGCAATTTGGTTCCTGACATTTACAAACTTTTGCAATTTGGTTCCCAACAGTTTTTTTTTTTTTTGCCAATTGGTTCCCAACATTTACATTTTTTTGCAATGTGGCTATAAAAGTAACTGGGCGTTAGTTTTCTAACATATTTTGTGTCATGTGACTAGCACATGACGTTTAAAGATATTCTTAAAGCTACACATATCCGATTAATATGATTCTTCTTTTAAATTGAAACTAATATTTAAATCTACAACATATATTGTTTTTGGAAATTTATTGGGTAGTTGGATTATTTTTACATTTAATCTTAACTTTAAATATTAAAAAAATAGAAAACACGTAAAATATAATCTAAAAAAGACACTAGCCCAAATATGTTCCATATGAAGTAAATTCTATATGTAAATTATCAGTTCGTAAAAATGTTTGATAGAAAAAAAGGGAGAAGAAGAGGACGATGAATCGAGGGAAGAGTGTATGTGGAATGGGTGTTGCGGGAAAGTGGCAGAGGTGTGGAGAAAAATAAACTTTAGGAAAGATACATATAGAAATTACTTCATATGAAACATACTTGGGCTAATACTATCTTTTTTAGAATATATTTCACGTGTTTTTTTTAATATTTAAAATTAATATTAAATGTAAAAATAATTTAGGTACCCAACAAATTTCCAAAAAAAAAAATTATGTTGTAGATTTAAATATTAGCTTCAATATAAAAAAAATCATATTAATCGGATATGTGTAGCTTTACGAATATTTTAAAACGTCATGTGCTAGTCACATGACATAAAATCTGTTAGAAAACTAACGCCCAGTTACTTTTATAGCCACATTGCAAAAAAATGTAAATGTTGGGAACCAATTGGCAAAAAAAAAAAAAAAACTGTTGGGAACCAAATTGCAAAAGTTTGTAAATGTCACGAACCAAATTGCAATTTGCCCTTAGTCAAATACCAGTCACCTCTTATAGCTTATACTTGAATTACAAGAGTTTTTTTTTTTTTTTTTTTTTTTTTTTTTTTTTTTTAACATTTATTCACAATTTTTGTTTAAAAAAATAATACAAAAAAGAACCCTCTAATATTTGATTAAATATGACTCTCATAGTTGAAGCATAGACCAATTCTCTTCTTATAGTTTAATTATAAGAGTCACTCTTTTTTTATTTTTTCAATATTTATGTAACATAACTAGAAAAGCCTTATGATATTTGATTTGAACCGACTCTCAAAGTTAAAAAAATATAAGACTAGTTTGCCTTTAGAGTTAAATTATAAGAGTTATATTTTCGTTTAAAAGAAAAAATAAAAAGAATTCTTAGGAAGCTTTATGATCGTCTTAGACAATCGGAACTATGAAAAAAAAATTACACAAGAATTTGAGAGAAACTAAATTATAAAAAGTCTTGTTTTTCATATTCCTCAAAACATGACCATCCATTCTTTGCAATGCCTCCACAAACACCTAAATCAATTGATTGAGCGAGAAAAGGAGCGAAATTTTCTTTTCCTTACTCCTACTAAAATTAACCCATAGTCAACTATAGTTTCAAAAGAAAACCCACAGTCAACTACGTCAATTAACAAGTTACAATATCCGTATGGTATTTGCTACTATTGATGACATGATCCTCGTTTCAACCTTTTTCCTTAATTGTCATGGAGAAGGTTAGGGATGTCAGTTTGGAGGTAAATTCTATATACAAGGCATACTACATACAAGGCACCAATAATGGCAAAACTACCCTTCGCGTGTCGTGTGCAAAATGACGACTTGAAGGCTTCATGTCGTGTACTAATACACGAGATAGACCAATTGTATAAAATGTCCAGTCGTGTGAATTTATACGAAATATACTATACTCTGTCACACAAACATACACGAAATGCATATGAAGATGTCGTGTGTAGTTCATACGACATGTTGTCACACATGTCGTATTAAAGCACACGATATAAAGCCCTATGCTCGTGTATATTCATGCGACATGTCAAAATAAAGGTGTTCTTCGATGATTTGCAACACGATGTTAATGATACGCATATGCGATGTTAAATTATTGAATTGTGTTGTTAATTGAGCAAAATTTGTACACTTAGACATGACAAGTAACAAACGTTATATTGGATCATACAATATCATATAACCTATCACATTTAAGTGATACCACTTTATTTATAATCCCCTAACAAATGATTGTGGTGTTATGTTTCTAATCAAGATTATATTTAAAGAGGTAATTAAACATGTTATAATGCATCATACAATATCATATATAACCTATCACATTTATTAGGTTAAAGTGATACCACTTTATTTATCAACTAACAAACGATGTTATGATGTGCATATACTATGTTAAATTAATAAATTATGGTGTTATATTTCTAATCAAGATTTTATATAATGAGTTAATTAAACATGTTATATAACGAGTTAAGTTGTTTCGATGATTTGCCAAACGGGGTTAATGATAAGTTGTACATTAGAGGAATACCACTTACTCAAGATTATATATTTGAAATTATCATATTTGTTAATCAAGATTATATATTTGAAATTAAAATAAGTTGGAAAACAAACAATTATTACTTATATGAATGAACCAACATCATACAATATCATATAACCTACCACATTTATTTATAATTAAATTTCTATTTTTGATAATGTGTTTCGTGTGGGCATACACGACATGTATTAAGACATTTCGTATGAACAATACACGACATATAATGTCTTAACTCGTGTATTGTTCATACGAGATCAATACCAGAAACAAAACCATATCGTATGAAATTTATACGAAATGTACCATAGTGTCTCGTGTTTAACAACAAAAAATTTAAAAAAATTCGACAAACAAACAGTGCTACAAACATTACCTACAACAATAAATCATCAATCTACAAGTTTTTTAACCACAGTTTTTATTTCGTGTGCTAATACACGAAATGTTGAGTGGATTTCGTGTATATGTACACGAGATGCTTCCCTCATCTCGTGTATTATAACACGAAATGTAAATGTTTTATCATTTTACAATTCGTGTGAAAATACACGAGATGGGGAGAAGCAGCTCGTGTACATATACACGAAAAGCACATCAACATTTCGTGTATTAGCACACGAAATGTAAACTGATTCATCACTTTACATTTCGTGTGCTAATACACGAAATGTTGACAAGTATCTCGTGTGTGTTCATACGAAACACACCCCGACAGTTCAAATTTTATACCCACCAATTTGTATCAAATTCAAACAAAAAACCCCATTTTATGTTACGAAATCACAATTAGAACCATTTAGGATAGGTTTAAACTACACTTGAGCGTTATATAATCGATTTTAGGCATAAAAGTAAAGTTGGGTTTTCAAATTGAAAGTTAGGTTTAGGAAATTAGGATTATTTTTGGAGCGGCGGTAGAAGAGGCGGCTCCGGACTTTCCACCGGTGATAGGGAGCTTGTTTGTCTTCATTTGTGGTTGTGTATGGTGGTGGTGTTGTGGTGGTCGCACTATTGAGAGAGAGAGAGAGAGAGAGAGAGAGAGAGAGAGAGAAGAACGACTGTTGTTGAGAGAGAGAGAAAGAACCGACTGTTTGAATGGGGGAAGGGAAGGATTTTTTTTTAGTATATATATGAGGGTATTTTGGTCATTTATGCGTGCCTTGTAATTTTCATGCCTTGTATATAGTAGTACCCCAGTTTGGAGTGGGTTTTTCAAAAGTCAAAATCGATCTCAACCCGAAACTCACAAGGGGCAGCCTTGAACCCGAACCGAAGATAGTGAAACCCAAACTCGACTTAAATTGTACTTCCTCTGTCCCTAAATGAGTGTCAATTTTCAAGAAATCTTTGTCTCTAAATGAGTGTTCTTTTTTTTTAACATAACTTTCTCCCTAAACGTTTTTTTTTCGATTTTTTTCACCGGTTTCTTTATACGTGCAAAACTAAAGCTTTGGAAAGGAGATTACAAAATTATATATGAATCGTTGTTACCAAATTGTTCAAAAAGTTCAGTGTCCCTTAAAATGAAATTTGGACACTCATTTAGGGACAGAGGTAGTATCAAAATTTAATTTTCTCAGTTTATATTTGTTTGGGTTCAACACTTATAAAATATGATTAAGTAACATAATATGTAGACTTTGTACATGCATTGCGGGTCGGGTTGGATCACGACGCGTCAACATCAAAACACAAACTCAACCCTAATACACTTGGGTCATGAAAATTGTAACTCATACTTTACATTTTTGAGGCAGATCGTCTTCGAGTTCGGACAAAAATTCTCATCCCTAGAGAAAACGTATCACATATTCATGTGTTATAGAAAAATAATTAATCTTATTGTCCGCTCATATTAAATTCAAGTTCACAGTTTTAATTATTTTTCTTTCTTTGTCGATAATACTCCATTCTTCTTCAGATAATTATTACTGTACTTTTTGTTTAAGGCTTTAAAAGTACTTTTTTGTTTCAAAATGAATATTCATTTTTTTTAAATAAGCTTTTCATAATTTAAATTTTGAATATTCATTATTTTAAGTCAAGTAATAGTAAAATTTAAGTAAATTTAGTGACAATGGGACAAAATGGATCAAAAGAGAAACCAAAACTGGAAAGTTAAAATCGAGAGAGAGAGAGAGAGAGAGAGAGAGAGAGAGAGAGAGAGAGAGAGAGAGAGAAATGGGAAAGTCACAACATAAGTACAAAGATGAAATTATGCAAGACCCATCTGATAAGTAAATTAATCTCAAATGCTAAATTATCATATTTTGGGTAGAGTTGATTTTGGGGGAAGTTTCCCCCTAATGTTAAAAAAAGAATTGTTTTTTAATATGGTTTCACTCTAAAACAGCGAGTTTATGCCTTAAAATATTGAGTTTAGGCCTCAAAACACTTAGAAAATAAAATACTCCCTCTGTCCCGCTTTAAGGTTCTTACTTTCCTTTTTAGTCTGTCCCAATTTAAGGTTCTTACTTTGCTTTATTACCTAAAATAGAAAGTGGGACCCACTTATCATTCTCATAACAAAAACTCCCTACCCACTTTCTCTCTCCCAGTTTACTTTTCATACTCACAACATTTATTTTTTCTTAATCTCCGTGCAAAAGCAAACTAAGAACTTTAAATCGGGACGGAGGGAGTAGCAAGTTTAGGCATTAAAATAGCAAGTTTAGACATTAAAACACCAAGAAAATAAAATAGCAAGTTTAGGCTTTAATACAGTGAGTTTAGGCCTTAAAACACCAAGTCCGTATTTTTAAAACTGTTTTTTTTTTTTAAGTTAGGGGAAACTGCTTTCCCCCAAAATTTTCTGTTTTGGGTAAGCATAGCAGTAGCACTGGAGCATTTTTATATGGTGTCAGCAGCACTCACCAATTACTTGCCCGTCAAGCGCCCTTCTGCGCTCTGTTTGAACTTTGAACAAATACAAACCTCCCCCACGTAGTTTGGATTTATATTATTTTCGACCCCTCACGTTATGCATTTACTCGTTAATCACCCTTCTACTCTTAGTTTGGATAAAACAGATACTCTCCCTCTCTCTCGTAACAAAAAATATTTTAAAAGTAAATGTTATGAGTATGAAGGAGAGAGAAAGTGAATTATGTATTAGAAGTAGAAAATTGTTGTGAGTATGATTAATAAGTCCCATGAATATATAATTTTGTTTTAAGAAAATTAAAATTTTGACGGGGACACCTAAAATGACAAAAATGAGTCATTTATTATGGGATTGAGTATTTATTTAGAGATGGAGAGACTCTATAACAACATGTCTAATTTTAATGATATTCATAAGCGTCTCCTTTCTATTATAAATTTCACACTTTTTATATTTATGTCAAAATGAATGTCGCGTTTTAAAATATAGAAAGCTACTTTGTGGCAATTTTGTAATTAACAGACAACGTACAAACTAATAACACACATTTTTTCTCTAAAACTTCGATATGTCAAATGGATGTACAAATTGTAAATGCTAATTTAATAAAAATCTGTTATCCCGGGGTAAAATGAGAAACAATAATGTTCGGTAATTTTATAAGCATATTTTTTATTTTTAAGAACTAACCAAACATACTCTCCGTCCCACCCGAATTAAGATTTTTGGGTTGAGCACGGGGATTAAGGAAAAAGTGTTAGTGGAGTAAGTGTTGTGAGTATGAAAAGTAAAGTAGGAGAGAGAAAGTGGGGTAGAGAATAATGAGTGGAAAGTTGTTGTGAGTGTGAATGTGGATCCCATTAAATAAAACATTTCCATTTTTGGGTTGTCCTAATTCGAATGGAATACCAAAAATAGAAATTTGTCCTAATTCGAGTGAGACGGATCGAGGGAGTATAAGTTTGTATACAACTTACATTTTGATAATACAAAAATGTGATTAAGTATCTTATATTTTTTCTATTAGTATTCACGAAAATCCTTTAGTATTTAACTTTGCACTCAATCCTAATATACCATGACTAAACCTGTAAGTAAGCTTTCATCATAAACTTAGTTGCTATTTCCAGCTTAAAGCGCGCGGTCAAACAAGAAAAAGGTCTTCTTGACACAGACATTGTAATACTTGTCATATTTATGTTTAACAAAATGCTTAAAATTTATTTAGGAGACATTTTAGAAATACTCCCTCTCCCTCTCCATTTGTCCCGCTTTAAGATTCTTACTTTCATTTTTAGTCTGTCCCAAATTAAGCTTCTTACTTTACTTTATTACTTAAAATGGATAGTAGGCCTCACTTGTCATTCTCACAACAAAAAGTCTTTACTCACTTTCTCTCTCCTACTTTACTTTTCATACTCACAATATTTATTTTTTCTTAATCTCCGCGCATAGTCAAAATAGGAACCTTAAATCAGGACGGGGGTGTACTTATCTACTCCCCCCCGTCCCAGAGTATATGTCCACCCTCCATTTACATGGAGATTAAGAAATAGAAAAAGTGATTTGAGTGTTGTGAGTGTAAAAGTAAAATAGGAGAGAGAATGAGTGAGAGGGAATAGTAAGTTGATTAGTGTTGTGAGTAGAAAAGTAAGTAGGAGATCGAGAATGAGTGAGAAAAATAGTAACAATTCTTTTCCATTTTAGAAAGTGGACATATACACTGGGACAGGCTAAAAAAGAAAGGTGGATATATACTCTGGGACGGAGGGAGTATTTTATTTATGGGTAAGGCGAGAACTTTAACGATGCTACATTTTCTCCATTGTCAGCTGATACAAAAAGTTAAAATCATTAAAAAAAAAAAAGAGAGAGAAAACAGAGTAAACACGAAAAGTGCAATTATGCAAAACAGAAAAACCCATCTGAAAAGTAAATTAATCTCAGATGCTAAAGGTGGCCAAATTATCATATTTTTTGGTAAGCATAGCACTGCAGCAGTTTTTAGAGGTCAACAGGATTGAAATGAAAAAAAAAAAAAACTACTCCCTCTATCCCTAAATGAGTGTCCATTTTCAAGAAATCTTTGTCCCAAAATGAGTGTCTTTTTTTTAGCATAACTTTGTCCCTAAATGTTTTTTTTCGAAATTTTTTTCACCGGTTTCTTTATACGTGCAAAACTAAATGTTTGGAAAGGAGATTACAAGATTATATATGAATCTTTGCTACCAAATTGTACATAAAGTTGAGATTTTCAATGTCCCTTAAAATGAAATTTGGACACTCATTTAGGGACAGAGGTAGTAGTTAGTACGTGAGTGCTTTTACATAAATTTACGGGTGTATACTAAAACAATTACAAACTATATGGTGCAAGTGAATTATCATGCATAAAAGTGTGGGGGAGGAATGGTAATATTGGTTCAGTTTTTTTGAGGGTGGAAACGTACGGAATGGCTAGAGGGAGAAATAGGCACGTACTACTGAGAAGCTTGGTGGAGTTGAGAGAAATGCTGTGTAGAGAGAGAATGTGTTTCTCAGTCTATTTTTCTCCACAACAATGGAAATTGAGATTGAGGAAGAAAGTAGAAGAGGGAAACGACCGTTAGATTTGAAGAGGCTATTACCAAAGAGACCATTTGCATGAGAAGCTGGACAATGGTTTAACTTATTACATCAGGTCACATCCCAGACCTAAATCAACCATACAAATCTCATTGGTGGTGATTGGTGAATGTTGGGTATGATACTGAACTTGTTCTTTTTTGGCTGTTGTATTGCATTTGCTTGTCAAGAGTAGGAGTATATGTATATGCAATTTCTAGGATTCTGCTTTCTGACTCTTGTTGATCTTCTAAGTGGGATTGATGTTGCACCTTCGGTATGTACTCATGTCTGCGAAGGTCATGTAGTTGCACCTTCCTCATTGTTTCCATTGTCATCAACATGTACATCTTCACCTAAAGGCAGCTGCACTTGAGTAGATTTCAGCTCATCCTTAAAGGATTGTAATACCTCTTTTTCGGGACACCAGCACAATGACGCCTCATTGAACACTACATTCCGAGATTTATAGCACTTTTCATTTCTAGTATCACAACACTTCCAACCCTTTCTTTGACTGTCATAACCTACAAAAATACACCTAACAACTTTCTTGTCAATCTTGCTATGTAAATTATCAGGAATAAATACATAGCACACACATCCAAAAACAACTAATTGTAGGTTTCACTTTCCACAAAGGTGAAAGAAAATTTAACCTTTGTTGAGGAAGCCTTTTAATCACAAAGGCGGCAGTCTTCATCGCTTCTGCCCAAAATCACACCGGAACCTTCTTCTCGTGAAGCATACTCCGGCATATTTCTGACAAGTGCCTGTTTTTTGGCTCTGCTATATGGATTTAGGTAAAAGGAATAATCAAATTGTATTGATCTTTGAGATAGTATTTATACAAGAGAAAACCTAACTTGGTAAGCAAGTAATACTAAGACTCCTACCTAAACTAGGAAATAAGAAATAGTAAATAACTATGACTAAATAACTAAAGAGAATAGGAAATAAGATCACGTAGGATCTATATTCTTAGAGCAATGCTAGGGGCACAAAACAAAGTCACAAAATCATGCTCACACAATGAGGTGACGATATTTTATTGGTTGTAGCGATAATGGACCCGCCACACTCTAATTAAAAACACCAATAAAATCACTACACCTAGGATTTTGTGAGTGAGATTTTGTGACCTTTTTGTGCCCCTAGTATTATTCATATTCTTATCATGCTTTGCGGAGTATAGGGACATGTGAACTGATGGTGTATTTGGCACTCTCGAAGAAAGTTTAAGAACTCATCTGAAGTATATTCTCCCCCGCTATCAGTACACAAACACGAGTATTCTTAGCAAGTTCTGATTGTACAATCTCCTTGAACTCTTTAAACATTGAAAATGTTTCAGATTTTTCCTTCATAAAATAAACCCACACGTACCTTGAAAAATCATCAATAAATATCACCATGTACGTCATCCCTCCAATAGAAATTTGCTTGACTGGTCCAAACACATCAGAAATGAATTAACTCCAACGGTTCCTTGCTTTAAACTTTGACTCTTCGTAAGGGAGCTGGTGTGTTTTCACATACTGACATCCTGCACATATTGTGTCTGTTTTAACTTCTAGTTGAGGAATCCCTTTCAATATTGATTTTTTCATCATCATGTTTAGCTTGGAATAGCTTACATGACCTAGTCTCATGTGCCATAAGTCACTAGTCTCGACCTTCCTCGTCTTGTTGATATAGGCAGCCTCCGCTGACATGATATAAACAGAGTTTTGTCTCTGTCCCTCCACTATTGGCTCTCCCACCACCTCAAGGCTGCGATATACCTTCACATCATTTGGACCAAACAAAACAAAATGGCCTGAAGATGTGAATTGGGCTACCGATAGGAGGTTTTTCTTCATACCCGGAACATGTTACACATTTTGAAGTGCGACATTATTGGCAACTTTTTGAGGAGAGACTACCATATTACCCACATGAGCTATCTGTAACTTGAGTTATCTGCCGTGCCAACAACTCGACTCCCTTTGTATTCTTCAACACGCTGCAACTTGTCTTTATCACCGGTCATATGGTTTGAACACCCTGAGTCGACGAGCCAATCCCTCTCGTAGTCAATTTTTTCCGTCATTGCTGTGAGAGCAAATTCTTCTGCTGTAACAAATGTTTGAGTCTGTGATTCACATTTAATTTTGGGGATAGCAGTACTATTCTCAATCCCCATCTCCTCTGCAGCGAAAAGAGCTTCAGCGTGCCTTGGTTTTCACTTCTGGTAGCAACAACATTACTCTTTATGGTCCTTTTCGAGCGAAAAGAGCTTTAGCATCCCATTCGTCTTCCGGATCCGCTAGATGAATGTTGCTTGGAATTCAAACTGCTTTTCCTGACATAGAGTGCTTCCTCTTCACTTTTCAGCGAAACTCCACCCATTTGCTTTGCTAATGCTTCCTGTCCAGCAAGCAAATTCTCGAACTGAACAGAACGTTCAGTTGGCCATCCTTGTAGTTTTGGATGTTGAGCTTTCTGATTCAACCAACCACATGTAAATCACTCATCTTGCTAACCAAGCTCTGATACCAGATGTTGAATCAGAGAAGACAGTGCTAAACTTTAGAGAAAGGAAGAACAAAAATTCTGTAGGGAATAGAGTTACTACGTGAGACACTCAACAACTTGTTTATTCAATAGCAGCAAGAAAGACTTAAATGGGCATACATGAGATATTTGACAACAAACTATCCTAAAAGACTTAACTAGAACTAGAAACTAGGAACCAAATAACCACTACCTAGTAAACAGGGATAAAAAGTTACACATTTATTCATAAAACAGACTCAGTCAACTAAACTTAAAAAGTAAACTTCTGAAGTAGCTGGTGTTGCTTTTTAACAATACTAACATTAGAAATCTTTGTTCACCCCCCTAATATGATTTCCTGATCTTAATACTCATAGCAAGCATGTCAAACTGGTTCTACCCTAGCCTTACAAGAATTATTGGTCTAAATCTAACCAGCAAGAGGGTTAGCATCACGGTTGATTCTGATCTCTGCAAGTGGTCGATCCCCAGGCCCCGTTGGCGTCTTTTCACTTTGCCAAATATGGTGTACAGTCAATTGAGATGGGGTTGTTTACCATAAGTTATGAAGAATTGGTTCCCATCAGTACTTGGGCCACTAGTAGCCATTGAAGAAACCCCTTTGGCATTGTGCTTGAGGGAGTCTATCATTGAACTTTTTGCCCCCAAATACTAGTCCCTCCTTTGCCAGTTCCTGTAGGATCATGAAACCTTTTATGTTTCTGTGAAATATAGTGCCATCATAATAGCCACTTGCACACAGTGCAAGAAAATTCTTGTTCCATGTTGTCTGTTTTGGAAGGGTTAAGTTTCTTCCTTTTCTGTTCTCATGATGGCTGGAGACTATCTCAGTTTCATTCTTTCTTTCTTTCTTTCTTTATTTCTCTCTTTTCCTTTCTCTAAAGTAAAACCTTTTTATTCTCCCTATTGTCACACTCATCTAGATGAAGGGTGACCAACTAATGCTTCCCTCCAATATTTAAAATTTGTTTGAATAAAAGTCTTTATTAGAATTCAGTTACTGACAATTGTCCTTAATCTCCTTGCACACAAGTAAAGTAGCTCTGAGATCAAATATTGGAAAGTGATCATGGGCCATTTGTAGTGACGGATAACAATATTAATACATGAATTTTCTCCTGTTGTTATAGCTATCATCGAAGAGGATATACTAGACTAATTCCCTTTTTTGATATGGTTTTGACTCATTTATTGAACATGTTAAACTCATACATGCTTTTAGTCAACTCGTTGAAAAGCCTCATTTGGCACAATGGAGGATGCTTTATTTAAGGTTCGATGAAAATCTCTGCTTGCAGATTTCAGTTTACGGAATGACGTAACTAGAGCCATATCTCGGACGGTCAATGAACATATTTTTCATTGATAGTCTTAGGATTATGTAACCTATTTCATGAACTTATTTTCATTTTTTTGTGTAGTATTGCATTTTCCTCGTGCCTTCTATTTAGTTATTTTTTTTTTTAAATACAAATGAAAATTTTAAAATCATCTTATCAACTATATCTATTAATTTTCAGATCTATCCATGAAGAAATAAACAAATATGGTGCTGCTCATCTGGTGGAGCATTTGACGAGTTGTAGGGATGCCGGGAAGTTCATCGTTGTTAGTCCGCATAACAATGTGCTAACTCACTTTGAATTCACCATGTACTACTTTTCAGTAGAGAACATTGAGGATCTACCGGGTGCCATAGCACTCTTGGGAAGATTCTGTTCAGACCTTGACATTTCTGAGAGTGATTTGGATAGAGAAAGGGGTGTAGTACTAGCTGAGTATTACCAGGTTCTAGAAGATGCTGGAGAACAAGAACATAAAGCATTCCGAACTTTACTGTTTAAAGATACTAAGGTACAACTTTGGAAGAATAACAATTTTTTTTTTTAGGAATTGAGATTGAACTGTTAACTTTTTTCCTTGTAGTATTCTGTTGAAATCATTGGAACGACAGAAGTCATATCACACATTTCACTTCAAGCTATTAAAGAATTTTACAGAAGATGGTACAGGATAGAAAACATGGCTCTTATAATAGTTGGGGACTTCCCCGAAAGTCAGTCAGAGGTTTCTTTCTTTACCTTCTTATTTAGTTTAATAAAATAAATTAAGAAAATACGGTATGAAAAGTTACAAGATGTGCTTAATAAGTTAGTTACTTCGTTGTAATTTGCCTCCTGTTGGTATGAGGGAAGACTTCTGCAAGTATTATGTTAAGACAAGGCAAATACTAAAATATTTTTGATGTCTTCACTAGAAAATGTTACCACATCATGCATATAAATAGTACTAAATATGTAACTCATGAGACCAATAACTAGGACATTAATCCTATGAACTAAATGCAATAATTGTCCACTAACACCACTAACTTATTAGCACTAACTTATTAGCATTAAAACTCCTGGTAACTCCTAAATATGACTTAATTAGCTGTTACAAATTGAATCATTATTCAACACTCCCCCTTGATTCAAACTTTGTAACTCCCATCTTCAAACGAAAATAATCATGCTTGGCTTGTGGTAGTGACTTCGTAAGAATATCCGCAACTTGCTCTTTTGTTCCACAAAACTTCATTGTGATTGCACCTTCAGCTACCAAAGTACGTATGAAATGATGGCGAATATCTATATGCTTGGTTCTACTGTGGTCTGATGGGTTCTTTGTCATTGCAATTGTGGCCTTGTTATCACAAAAGATTTCTGTAGCATCTCTTTGCTCTATCTGAAAATCAGCTAGTAACCTTCTCAACCAAACAGCTTGACATGCTTTTCATTCACATTCATGGGTGTCGAAGCCGGTTTACAATTCAGCATGTTAAACCGTTTGAGTAAATCAGTGGCATATTTTCTTTGAGAAATAAAAATCCCATCAACTCCCTGTTTCACTTCAAGCCCAAGAAAATAATGCAACAAACCCATATCTGACATTTCAAATTTTTTCATCATTCCAGACTTGAAATCAGCAATAACAGAATCACACGACCCCATATAAATCATGTCATCAACGTAAAGACAAACCACCAATAAATCATTTTTACCTCGATTCTTCACATAGAGAGTAGGCTCATTCTTACTCCTTTCAAACCCGTTCTCTAGAAAATACGAATCAATCTTGCTGTACCAAGCTCGAGGAGCTTGTTTGAGGCCGTATAATGCTTTTCTCAACCTGTAATCTTTTTCGCCATCTTTACCAACAAAACCTTCCGGTTGAGAGACATAAACCTCTTCTTCTAGCTCACCATTCAAAAACGCAGACTTAACATCAAATTGGTACACGGGCCACTCTAGTTGTGCAGCTAAAGCTAGAAAAGTTCTCACAGTCTCCAAACGAGCAACGGGTGAAAATGTCTCGTCAAAATCCACACCTTGTTGTTGCGAGTACCCCTTGGCTACCAAGCGAGCTTTGTGCTTTTGAACTGTACCATCAGCATGATACTTTGTACGGTACACCCATTTCAAGCCAATAACATTTTTCCCTTCCGGTAAGTCAACAAGCTCCCACGTTCTGTTTTTCTCAATCGCAAACATCTCTTCTGCCATTGCTTCTTTCCATATTTCACTACCTGCTGCTTCCTCATAACAAATAGGATCAGAAACATATAAAGCAAAATTACTTGATGCATATATATCACGAATGGATCGCAACTTCTCAGGAGCTTCTGAACGATATCTTGAAGAGTTTTGAGGGCCGGTTGATGCATTGCTGCTATTTTGAGGGCTGCTACTGCTGCTTCTATTTTCATTTGAAGACTGACTTGTTGGGCTTGCTGGTAGTTCTGTCTCTTCAACTATTTTTTCTGTTTGTGCAGATTCTTTTTCTTCATCAATCACTAGAGATGTTTTAGGTGCTGCGTTGTTCTCATCCCAAATCCAACTCTCCTCTTCATTGAACTTCACATCCCTGCTTATTATCACTTTACCACTCACGGGGTTATATAGTCTATATGCTTTGGACTGTGTACTATAACCGACAAAAATACATTTTTCTGATTTTTTGTCAAGTTTATGATGAAAGTGAGAAGTAACCAAAGCATAAGCTACACACCCAAAATTCTTAAGTGGCTTACTCGTGGAATTCTGCCCGTCCAAGCTGAATATGGTGTTTGATTCAAGACCGCCTTTGTTGGAGAGATGTTAAGAAGATACACTGCAGTTGCCACCGCTTCTCCCCAAAATTGATCCGGAAGCCCCTTTGCTTTCAACATGCATCTAGCCATTTCCACAATTGTTCTATTTTTACGCTCCGCAACACCATTCTGCTCTGGAGTGTATGGCGCTGTAAGCTCCCTGCGAATGCCATTCTCATCACAAAATTTAGTAAATTCATTAGATAAGAATTCACCGCCTCGGTCCGTACGAAGAGATTTTATACTTCTTCCGCTTTGTTTCTCCACCAATGCCTTGAATTTCTTGAAATTATCAAATGTTTCAGACTTGAATTTCAAGAAATACACCCAACTCATACGACTATAATCATCAGTAAAAAGCAAGAAATAACGACTCCCACCAAAAGACCCGGTTCTCATAGGGCCACATAGATTAGCGTGCACAAGTTCAAGACAAGTTTGAGCCCTCCATGATTTTCCAACAGGAAATGAACTCCTAAATTGTTTCCCATAAACACACCCTTCACAAAAATCAAGTTCATCAATTTTTGGCAAGCCAATAACCATTTCTTTTTTACCCAAACTCTCAAACCATTAACATTCAAATGCCCATAACGTAAATGCCATAATTTAGCAGCACTATCCCCCTTAACTACTAAGGCATGACTCACAACTTTTGAAACATCAAGTGGAAACATCTTATTTTGTGTCATATAAACAAGTGCTATAGTATGACCAGATTTTTTATCCTTAATAGCACAAGTTTCACCATCAAACACAACAGAATACCCATTAGCCAACAATTGTCCAACACTCAATAAGTTATGAGCTAAACTAGGCACAAATTGCACATCATAAAGAAATTTAACACCACCATTTGCAGTTTTGATAGCAATTGTACCTTTCCCTTCCACTTGAACTTGCTTATCATTGCCAAGTCGAACTTCACTTTTCTGCGTTTCATCAAGATCTTTAAACAAAGAACGTGAACCGGACATATGATTCGAGCACCCACTATCGATAAACCAAACATCATTCATAGAACTTGAAATAGGAGAATGAGTCATAAACAACTTACTGTCCTCTTCCACCTCTTCTGTGAAATTGACAACATTTTTCTCATCCTTCTGCTTGCTCCAACAATCTATTTCTTTATGTCCGAATTTGCTGCAATATCGGCATTGTATTGATGCTTTGTGTTGACGCATGTCACCAAATGGGCCTCTTCCGTTCCTGCCACCACCACGACCTCGACCATAAGATTCACCTCTGCCTCTACCATAACCTCTGCCTTGGCCTTGACCTTGACCTCTGCCTTGGCCTTGACCTTGACCTCTACCTCTGCCTCGGCCTCCTGAATTTTCATAAATCTGATTGTACGAAAACTCCCCCTTAGCTTGAAAAGCCTTCTCCTCTACCTTTTCATGAGATCTGCCAATTCTAGCTTCATGAGATAACAATGAACTCATCAAATCATCAAAGGTATAAGTTGATAAGTCCTTTGACTCCTCAATTGCAGCAACAACATGATCAAATTTTGAAGTTAAACTCCTTAGGACCTTGCTCACAACAGTTTCATTATCGACCGTCTCACCATACGATTTCATTTGATTCACAATTGCAGACACCTTAGACAAAAAATCTTGCACGGACTCCTTGTCTTTCATAGCCATTGTTTCAAAATCACGACGGAGGGATTGTAACTTTACGGTGATTACCTTCTTATCACCCAAATACTCCTGCTTAAGAATATCCCACGCCTCCTTTGCCTTTGTAGCATTCGAAATACTGGGGAAAATTTCTTCATCCAATGCCGACTGGATAAAGAACAAAGCTTTTGCATCCTTCTTACGATTTTCTCGCAGCCGTTGGTCAGGTTCCGCCGGCGCCGGTGTTGGCTCTACGTACCCGGTCTCCACCAAGTCCCATAGCTCTTGAGACCGAAACACGGTTTGCATTTTGAGGCTCCAAAGGTGGTATTTCTCCCCTTTGAAAAAGGAAGCAGTTGCTGGGATGAAGTGGCTCCATTGTTTGCCATTTGTACTCTCTCAATTTGTGTTTACCTCACTTGTATTTGGATCACTCAAGCTCTGATACCAAACTTGTTGGTATGAGGGAAGACTTCTGCAAGTATTATGTTAAGACAAGGCAAATACTAAAATATTATTGATGTCTTCACTAGAAAATGTTACCACATCATGCATATAAATAGTACTAAATATGTAACTCATGAGACCAATAACTAGGACATTAATCCTATGAACTAAATGCAATAATTGTCCACTAACACCACTAACTTATTAGCACTAACTTATTAGCATTAAAACTCCTGGTAACTCCTAAATATGACTTAATTAGCTGTTACAAATTGAATCATTATTCAACACCTCCCAGGTAATAGCTCAAATGGTGGAAGGTCAATTCATGCAGAAAAGTATCATTGCACCATCGAGTTCTTTACCTATTTCTATGCCTATTTCTATGCCAGGGCATAGGGAGCCTAGGTTTCATTGTCACGTTAACCCAAAAATCAGCCTGGTATGTTATGCATGTACACAATGAAGTTATTATTTATTTAAACAAACCATTAAATTAACTTTTTGTCTAATCTGTTTCCAGTCTTCTGTTCGCGTCTCCTTTGGAATTGAAAGGCCCAAGTGCAAACGCCTGGAGGACCTAAACAAGATAAATCTTGCCAATATGGTTGTACAAACTCTTCAGACTAGACTTGAACGCAGGGTTTTAGAAAGCGGAAATCCCGTTAATTTTGCTTGTTGCTTGGATGACGATGTTAGATTATCTCAGTATCTACAAATCAGAGCTCGTTGTCGTAAGGAGGATGTAATGAATGCATTTGAGATAATACTCTTGGAGGTAAAATGCTTTCTTATAGCTTTTATAAGTTACAGCATTATTACTTGCACCAAGACGTATATATGATGACCACACATAATTTTTTAACAGATTGCTCGGATGAGAGTCCATGGAGTTGACGAAGATGAATTCGAGTACGCAAAATTTACTATAGTGGAGACACCCGAGCACAATCATAGTACTTGCACTTTAGAGGAAATTAGGCATTCATATGCACAGGCAAGCCCTAAAAGTTATCATGAAATGTTTATTGTTGTGTGCCACTGCTATTGGAACATTTTGATTCTGATCATTTTTTCATGTAGCATTTTTTGCATGATACACATGTATTTGACCCAATCTTTGAGACAAGTCTTCAAAAGACTTTGATGTCAAGTAAGTATACGGAATTTTATTGATTCTTTTCTTCTTTTTGATTAGCCTTACACTCGTTTTTTTAACGTTTCTTTGATTCATGTGCAGAACTTTCACGGACAGACCTATGGGATTATATCCAAACTCTGAAAAGCGACCAAAACTTATCAGTTATGACAAGTGAACCGAAACAGTCTACAACAACTGATGATCTGCAAGCCACTATATCAAAGATCAATGCACTTGAAATAAATGACCAGATTCCAAAAAAGGCTATGGAAATGTCATATGACCCAATTGATGAAAATGCCATCGTCTGTGGGTAAAAATTCTGTGTCTATAAGCATGTATTTTATGTTTCAAAGTTATATGTGACACCTTTTCCAGAAGCTGATGACATAATTGCAAAATGAACCCCCTACTAACCTAATGCCATTGCTAGTCATGTTGTTCTTTATTCATTGTCATGTTCTTCATTATTTCACTTTATCATTTACATTTTGCAGCCATTTATGTTAATTAAGAACTAGTAGTTAGTTTAGACATTGCCACAAACTAAAATTGCTTGAAAATAAGACTGCAATTCCTCTTGGTTTATCTAGGGTTTTAACCAAGTCGTCTGATTGATATATGTCTGCTTGTTTATCTGTTAGGATGTACAAAAATATATGCATTTTTACCATTGTGTAAGGAATGTGAATGTGCAAATAAGTAAAGCACATTCCTTACAAACATTGACAAGTTGATGGAGCGGTTTACACATGTACTATCTCCGCATTTTCGTACTAATTTCATCAGTTTTTGGTTGTAATATAGTTTAGATTGGATATATTTTTGGTCTTTTATGATTTATGGAACTTTGTTGGATTTGTAATGTTTTAAGGCACTTCGTAGTGTATTTTGTGTGGTTGCAAAGTCCGTAGGTTGTAATTTGTCGAAGATTGATTATTGTTCGAGTCAGAGTCAAAGTCAAAGGTCAACCGTGGTCAAGCATGTCAAAGAGGTGAAGAAAAGAAGAAAAAAATAAATAAAGGCAGAAAAGTGCACCAGGCGCCCGCCCGCTCCATAACCAGGCGCCCGCTTGTTAGGTGGTTTAAAGGACCGAAGTTACTGGCCAAACAAGCGCCCGCCTGGGGTCTACCAGGCGCCCGCTTGGTTGTTCCGTACAGTTTCGGGTTTTCCTTGCCAGACGGGTTTTTAACCCTATTTTCCCTACTTTTGGTCCGAGTTTTTTTATGTATAAATATTAGACTGCAGGATTTTATTTCTTTATGCATTATTTTAGGTTTTATTCAAGTTTCAAGTTGTAAACAAGATTTGGGAGATTATTCATCATCAAGCTTTTATCCAGGTTTATGATTTTTAATTATATTCTTGTGTTTATTGCTATGTCGATGAGTAGCTAATTTCTTTATTCATGGATTGGGAGTAATAACTATCAAATCTCTTTGCTAACTTGGGCTTAATCAAATATTAATCTTGTTCTTGTTCATAAGAATAGAACGTAATTAATTTAAGGATTTCATTAATATGACTTGATATTCTTGATCTTTAAATCATCTTGGTTTAGATTGTTTCACTAGCGTGGATAATTTATATATTGAATCATATTCTTATGATTAGATTTAATTGAGGACTTCGCGGAAATCAAAAGAATTTAAGATCAAGTGTTCTTAAGAACTTAATAAATTGTTTTTGTGTGTTGTTGACCTAGCGGAATATTTCACATAGAGATAATAATAGGGTTGCAATCCGGTGACCAGACCGTCCCAACTCTTAAATAAGTGAACGATTTCTTGAACAAGTTTAATAATCTTTTTAATAAAATAGCATAGAGAGGAGATAGTTGTGAACCCCAATCTGTGAATCTTCGTAATCTTGAATTAAATCCTTGTTTGCTTAGTGGTCTTTAATTTAGTAATTTATTTTCATTGTTTAGTAGTTAATTTAGGTTAATCAAAATCAATCAAAAAAACCCCCTTTGGTTCGTTTGCACTAATTAAATTCACTTGTCTTTCCAACAAGTCTCTGTGGGATCGACCCTCGCTTTCGCGCGTTACTACTACGGTAACTAGTGCGCTTGCTAGGTATTTTATTACTTGGAATTTTATCCATCACAAGTCAAATGGGACGAAAGGAGTAATCGAGTAATCTTGTTTGACATTTTGGTTACAAAGCCTACTCCATTTTACCATTTTCTCTTCTTCATATTTTGAGTTTTGACTACTTCAGGAGCATCAAGGGACAATATGACTATTCTTCACTTGGACTGACAGAATGGCGCCTCTCAAATGGGATGCAAATATCTTTTAAGCACACCGACAATGATGATGATCATGTAAGTCCTTTATCTTTGGATTTGTTGACGAATTTGTTCCTGGTAAAGTTTAATATTTTGATTTATATTTTATTAGAAATTATGTCTATATGAGATCAAATTATTATGCTTGAGAATTGACCATCCTCGCTGTTCTAGTAACACCAGCACATCACATCTTTACATCAGTTGTCAAACTTAACTACAGGTCACCAATCTCTATCCACGACTATGTTGAAAATAAGATCAAGTAAACTGGCACATAAACTGATGCTTAGTGAAATCCGGCCAATAAAGTGTTCCACACAACAATTTTTTTCTTGCTTTGTTAGAATATATACCCAATTTTGCTTTCGCGTTATATGGCATAGCTTCTGGAACCTTTTGATTTAACACAATATCAGCCACAAGATTGCCAAAAGTTCTGGTCTTGCATAATCTAGGAAGGGAAAGTGCCCAATCTCTGTTTTTTTTTTTTTTTTGTTATATATATATATATTGATATTTACACACACACACACACAGTACATAAAAATGAAGTTAAAAGTGACCTTTCTTTGTGATGCAAGGACCATTTTAAATTTAATTTTGTTTTGGCAAGAGCTAGCTAGTAAATGAAATAGCATTGCTGAAATGCAACTTTGAGACAATTACCCCTCGGGATTCAAGACCGTGATATTCAGACAGTTGATAATTAGTTTGATTCATATTCTGCATATAGTACTCATGTATGATTCCCTCACTTGATTGAGATTTCATATTTGCTCAAAAGGTGGTCGTTGCATCGAAGTATTATGCTTATAAAATGCCTCTTTGCCCCAAAATAGTCACATTGTAAATTGCAGTTAACAAAAGGATGCCGCGGTACTTGCTTCTACCTTCATAAAGCTGCACCAAATTTATATTTTTTTAGGAAAGTGACTCTTTTTTTATATAGATAGTGATAGATATATTTTCTGTATTGGATGACTAGTTTGAAAGAAAAAAGTAAAATTAAATTGTGGCTACCCTCATAAGGTCCTAAGTCTGCCACTGTAACCGTGGCTCCATCTGCTTGTGGATTTTCGGTTAAATCCTTAACAATTAATTCACATATACTTGACACACTACATTTCAAAGTTTCCCAGCAGTTCTTTGTTTCACTTTTTTTTTTTTTCTTTTAAACTTTGGACAAATTATACTAATTATAACTGTTAGCAATTATGATTATTTCATTGCTTGATAACTCAAAGTCTCTATTTTTCACCTAAATAACATAATATGATGCAAATAAGAATTTACTTATTATGTGATTAATTAGCCAATTATTTGAATTTCTTTTCTTAATCAGGTTCACATTCAAGGATTCTCAGAAGGAGGTTTATCAGAATCAGACTCAAACGATTATCTTATTTGTTCAGCAGCACTTAGTATAGCTATGTTGTGCAGATCATGTGGTCTTCAACGGAGAGTTCCAGGTTACAAGCAGATTAAGTGGGGATTGTTCATCGAAGATTACTCCAGAAATTTCTCTATTCATTGTCCTTCGTCGCATATAAATGTTGCATTGCAGGTTTGTTTGATGACTTATGTAGATATAGATGCGTTTTCAAATTTTTATTGATGTGTGCTGGTTTCAGCTAGTTAAGCTTCTTGTGAATATAAGTCCAGTGTTTCCAACAACAACAACAAAATAAAAGAAAAATAAACATTGGAGGATTATAAATTGACTATAAATGAATTAGTTTCTACCTTTTCCTACCCATTAATCAGTCTTTTCTACTTTGACTATTATAGTTTATGCGAAAATGCCAAAGTAAGTATGGGATTCCCAATTTTTGAGTTATTTAATTGACTTTTGTTCTTACGAATGGTCCAGCTCGTGTATTCCTTATTTCTTGGGCACTCAGAGAGAAATATTGATGAAGACAGAATGAGAAAAATCATCGAAGATATGAAAGAAGAGTTTAGTGCCAATGAAAATGATCCCACATGGACACTTCGATATAAAATTGCGGAGGCCTTTCATGGAAGAGACTATACGGTATGAACTCCATGAATTGCGTGATCCAAGTTTCATTATTCTTTCTCTAAAAAATGTTCTATTATTTAATATTTTATGGTGTTCATGTAGCCTTTAACTTCAGATGACATGTTGAGGGTTGATCCAAAATTGGCACTAGAGTATTTCCATCATTGCTTTAATGATCCATCCAGTTTTAGGGTGGTTATCACTGGAAATCTAGATCGTGAAGAACTTCTAGAATCAGTTTTATTGTATCTAGTAAGTTTAACTTCGTTTTTACAATATTATAAATACTTTAATTATGGAATATCAAGTTTGTAGTATGTAAAGAAATTTGATACGAGAGTTGAATTTAATTTGCACAAGCCCCTCAAGATAAGGTGGAACAAGTTTCCCCTAAAAAGGGATGATATCAAAAGAATCCCGGTTAAGTTTCCTACAGAAGGGAGCAGGTTGAAATAGTAGTTAATAAAACATTACCATTTGTATTAGAACCAACTTTAGGACTTACTAATCAGCTAAATATTTTTATGTCAGGTCGTCACTATTGAATGCTAATATGGGAGATCAAGCTTCAGTTAACCTGAGTTTCCCTATCAATATCAACATGGATAACAAAGATTTTGTGAGTGATTTGCTTATCTTATGATTTGTTTATTATATTCTAGATCTGACATGTTTTACTTGGTGGTGTAGGAATTAGAGTTCTTGACCTTGATTGTCATGCTTGAGATCATACAAACGCAATCTTGAGGCATAAAGAAGGAGCAGTAAGTACTTCAATTTTTACTTATCGCACTAGTTCATAATTAGATTCTACTCCCTCTGTCCCAGACTAAGGTTCTTACTTACTTTTTTGGTTTGTCCCAAACTAAGGTTCTTTGTTGCTTTATTACCTAAAATGGACCATGGGACCCACTTGTCATTTTCACACAAAAAAACTCCCTACCCACTTTATCTCTCCTACTTTCTCTTGTGAGATAATAAGAATGCATATGAATATATATGAAGAAATAGCAAGAAGCCGAGAATGAGAGGAAGAGGGCAGTACACACGAGAATATGACTTGGAATGGAAAACCCAACTTAGCTTCCTTCTGTTCTATTCAATGATATTTATACATTCTGAATATTAGAGTCCTAGATCTACTTCTATAGCTAGTGAATATATACAAATAATTAAAGACAGGTAGACACATCCATACTGTTGTATGGCTCCAACTTTAAAGTGTCAAGGGGAGCACCTTCTTGCATGGGCTGGGAGAAATAGGGGCTGAAATAATTTGGCTCAACTGAGTTGGAGACATCAACAATATTTGTAGAGGATGTGGGCTGGCCCAAAGGCAGTGTGGAGCAAGCATGCTTGTGTGCAACTGAGAGAAACCCACACTGGATTGTAGCTTTAGGAGTAGTGCATGCTGGATGGCCGGGGTCATTGTCACTCGGCTGAGCTGGGCTTGGAGCAGAAGGCTGCACAACCTGCTGCTGGTAAGGATTTTGAAGAAGGCGTGAACGGGACGGCCCAACTTGGTAGGAAACACACTGGGCCGGCGTAATAGACGAGGCCCTTAGCTGAAGGAGACCCAATTCACTGAGATTCCGAGAAGGGACAACCTGGGGCTGCCGTTTTTGCACAAGTGTAGATGCGCCTGTGGTCTGGGCCGAATGAGTTGGAGGACTGGGCTGGTCCAAATGAGGATATTGAGCAAGGGTTTGGAAAATAGTATTTGCTGATACTACTTCGCTGTTGGTTTGAAGAGGATCCAATTGAGAGGAGGCCGTTACTTGCAGATTAGGCTGCACATGTTGGCCCAAAGGAGAGATGCAGACCTGATGCGGCCCAAACGAACTAAGTTGAGACGAGGTCGAGCTTGGGTCACAAACTACAGTATCTGATGTAGAAGTGCTAGTGTCCTGTGAGCCAGAGTCAAGCAATGGAGAAGGCTGATCTTGACCATACATTACATTCGTGAAACCGTCTCTTTGATTTTCGGTAGATTCTTGAACAAGAGAAGATCTACACCGATTTTCCTCATCAATAAGGTAATCAAGAAGAAAATTTAAAGTGATTTGTGGCTTTCGAAAGTAATAATATTTGACAAATTTGTCGAATAATGAATCAAGTCCATCAATAAGAAACTCAATGAGGTCGATCTCAGAAATAGGATTTTCGGCCCTATCAAGAGCATATGAAATCGATTTTGCTTCAGAAAAATAGTTTTTCAAAGATTGAGACGGAAGTTTTTGAAGACAAGAAAGTTGGTCCAGGAGATCCTCAATATACCAATTTGTAGAATAGAAAAGAGAAGGAGATCCATTAACACTAGTTAATGGTTCTTCTACATAGGAAGAACATTCATTTGAATCTATAGATTCATTTTGGTCCGGATGTAACCGGTCCGATAAAGAAAAAGAAGGAGCAGCATGAACGGTATTATTTGGTTCAAAACGATGCAAGCAATCTCTTGCAGTATGACCAAGACCGTTACATAACTGACAAATATCATATGATGATGGTAACGTATCAAAGCAAACGGGATCGTACCAAAATCATCCATTGATTATAAAATAGAGGGAAAAAAAAATTTATATAAGAAGACAAAATTAATTTTAAGAAAAAAAAAAAACTAAAGTAGATTAGAGAAAAATAGCGGAAGCGGAAGTCAGGCCACCATGGATCGGTGGCTCTGATACCATGTGAGATAATAAGAATGCATATGAATATATATGAAGAAATAGCAAGAAGCCGAGAATGAGAGGAAGAGGGCAGTACACACGAGAATATGACTTGGAATGGAAAACCCAACTTAGCTTCCTTCTGTTCTATTCAATGATATTTATACATTCTGAATATTAGAGTCCTAGATCTACTTCTATAGGTAAATACTAAATACAGAGAAAATTATATACAGGGAATGAAATATTCCAACGCTGCCCTTGCCCGTCTCGTGTAAGTATACACGAGATGTCATCTACAATCTCGTGTATATGTACACGTGATGACTCGTGTATGCACACGAGATTTCACGTGTACATATACACGAGATTGTAGATGACATCTCGTGTAAGTATACACGAGATGTCATCTACAATCTCGTGTATATGTGTATTTTGGTAATTTAATTAGTTCCCTGTATTTAAGTTCCCTGTATATAACTATATCCACTTCTATAGCTAGTGAATATATACAAATAATTAGAGATAGGTAGAATACTAATGCGGACCATGTTGATAGGTTGACCACAGTAGTCTCGCTTACATCTCTTACTTACTTTTTCATACTCACAACATTTACTTTTTCTTAATCTCTGTGTAAAGTCAAACTAAGAACCTTAGTCCGGGACGGAGGGAGTATTAGTTTTGGAGAAAATCTCTAACTCACATGTTTCAGATTTATGAGATTTCGGCTGCCCCGGGAACTAAGTGCAATTACATTTCAATTGAATTCCAATGCGATCCGGCTGTAGCCGAGAAGTCGGTTAGTTAGTTTTTTTTTTTTTTTTTTAAAAAAAAAAAAAAACGATTAGTGCTTCATCCTCACTGAACTTGCCATAGATGGTAGCTTGTTACTACAAATATTGAATCTTTCCACTTGAATCTTTTGACAGGTTGATATTTTGGTAAATGAGATTTTAAGTCTCCAGCAGCATGGGCTTAAGAATCTTATGCAGCATGGACTTAAGGATTTCAATCTTTCCACATATATCAAGCTTTTAAGTCCGCAATGGGAGGTATAGTTTGCCTAAGGTTATCATGAATACAAGTTAAATTAAGATGGAATATTGACTGATTAGGAAAGAAAAGTTTAGAAGAAACTTTAGTATGCATAGTTGAGCTTTTTAGCTTTCAACTTGCCTAAGTAACTTGCTTTTTGACTCCTTATAATCTTTCTTGTTTTAGAACAACGAGCATTGGACCGACTGGATTATGAGCAGTTACAGATCATGTAACTATCAGGGAGATATTGATACAACCCACAAGGTAAATACTTAAAAAGTCCTAATTTTATTCTAGACTTTTAGAACTATTCACTTTATTTGTTCAAAACATCGATCAGCTGAAATAGAAATTTAAACTAGTCGCATTGCCTTCCTTTCCAGTTTAATTCATTTATGATCTCTTTTACATCTTCCCAATATGACAACAGGAACGAAAAGAAATGCGTATTGGCTTTCTGGCAAAGATTGATGAGGAGTTTCTCAAATCTTCCTTTGGAAGATTTTGATAACTCCTTGCAACAAAAACTTCTACGCCATGATAATGTACCCTGGCAGTGGTGGCGAGGACGAATCTAATTAAGGTTCGCTCTTTGTACATTTGACATTCAAATATGCAGTTAGTTATGTTTTCGTAAAGAAATGTAGTTGTGTTAAGCTTTCATTCTTAACTATTGCATGTATAGAGTAGTAAAGTACTCCCTATGTCCCAAAATGAATGTCCAGAAAGATATCAAATTTGCTCTTGATCAATAGAACATTAATGGTCATTCAATTTGGGTTGGAGGGAGTAGTATATACGGATGAATAAAATGATGGCTTTGTTCAGAAAGAAAATTGCTTGTGTTGAGCACCCAACGACAAGTCTATCACTTCAGTTACCATCACTTAAATGTTGTGATAAATTGATTGTTTACCACCATCTGCCATGAATCAGTGTCATTGTTAATCAGAGAATGAGCAAGGTTAACTGAAACAATCTATTATCTATAAAGTTGCTAGCAATTTTTTGTTGTCTATGCTAAGAAGATTTTTTGGTAATGTTGTGCTAAGTCTTAATAATTATAGTCTTGTTTTCATGCTGGTATAAAGAATTGCATTTTCTTTATCGGAGGTTATTAATAGTAAGTTGTCCTACCTTACAGGAGATAACCTGCAGATCAAAAAGAAGATTTACGTAAACTGACGCTTTGAGTCAAAGGGGCGGCAAGAATGTGATAGTCTCGCACCCTTTTTTTTTGCTGTGGAATTCTGATACAGTTTGTTGCATATTTGTGATATGGCCTGCCCTCTCTTTTTGAAATCATGGAGGGAAGAATTGCATGGCTGTTGAGAATCATAGAGATAAGTATTTACTTAGTGAACGTATCCCAAACACTTGAAGCTAGCTATATTTTTTGTGTAAGATTTAGAGAGAGAGAGAGAGAGTTGTGCTGTTGGTTTTGATACTGCTACACTACACTTGGTAGGTACCTGTTTGCAGGCACATCTTGTTTATACTTTACCTACATTTTTTTTGGCTCCTATTATGTTAACTAGTTAGTAACCCGTCGATACTCGACGGGCATAGTAGAACTTATTGATAATATAAGGGAAAATCACTACATCACAATTTTTTTGTTCTTCAACCAATCTTTCAGTAGGAGTACTATGCGATCAGTGTTGTAAGATAAATTGATTGATTCATAACTCTCTTATGTTCACCGTCTCCATCTATGATGATTCATCTATCTTCTCTACAACTAATATCATTATTTAAATTACTTTCAAATCTTCGTACTTTTTAATTAAATGATGACGTTTATGTAATTTGGTTATGAACCAATACTTTTTCTTTTGTTCATGAGTTTGCTTCTAAATATGCTATAAAATTTGTTTAAATGACATATGTAAAAATCTATTATGTATTTGTTGGAACAAATAATCATTTATATTAATTAGTGGGTAACCCGTGCATTGCACGAAAAACTATTTTACCAATTCTAATATGGTTTGTTTCTTTTATATTTTTATTTAATATTATTAGTTAAACTTAAATCATAATAATTGCATAATTTTTAACTATAATGGATTACTATAATATTTAATTATTAATAGTTAAATATAATTGTTAAAATAAATAGTTAACTATTAATAGTTAAATATAATAGTTAACTATTTTTAGTGAAAAATAGTAGTTAAAAATAATAAATATTATAGTTAATTATTATATTAACTATTACTATTATAAGTGTAATTTAAAATTACTTTCAAATCTTCGTACTTTTTAATTGAATGATGACGCATATGTAATTTGGTTATGAACCAATACTTTTACTTTTGTTCATGAATTTGCTTCTAAATATGCTATAAAATGTGTTTAAATGACATATGTAAAAATATATTATGTATTTGTTGGAACAAATAATCATTTATATTAATTAGTGGGTAACCCGTGCACTGCACGGAAACATAATTTACCAATTCTAATATCTTTTGTTTCTTTTATATTTTTATTTAATAGTATTAGTTAAACTTAAATCATAATAATTGTATAATTTGTATATATATATATAAATATTAGATACGGTGGATGGATGCCGTTTTATGAATGTAGGAGATATATATATATATATTTTATAAATTCAAAATGTTTGGAAGGATATATCATTGACGATTTTTTTTTTTTTTTTTTTTTTTTTTTTTTTTTTTATGGAATACAGACACTCCTCTTTAGGAAAGATAAATCATTGACTATATTTTGAGTGAATTCAAAATGTATTTAAATCTTTAGGAAAAATAAATCTCGTATAAATTTCATATATTAATTTATTTATTTTTCGAAATTTTTGGAAGGATAAATCATTGAATATATTTTGGAAGAATAAATCATTGAAGATTTTTTATTTATTTATGGAATACAGACTCTCCGTTAGGAAAGGATTTAAGCATAATCTCCGTCATATTCTGTAAGTTTTTACGTTTTTTTTTTTTTTTTTTGGAAATTCAAATCATTGACTATATTTAAGGAAATCATTTAATCCAAGGAGCCGAATATTGAAGGAGCCGATTAATATGGATTTAGTAGGAGAGGACAATAGGTAACTACTGATTTTTTTTTAATACAAATATATAATTCAACTTTTACACATATTTGAAATTTAATAATATTTTTATTAAAAAAGAACTCATTCATAAAAATTGAGGTTTTTGACATTATGATAGCTCATGTCTATCAAGCCTTTAAAATTAGGTTAATTTTTAGCTTAAATCTCAAAGTAATCTGTAATATAGAAATTTATTTTATTAAAAGAGAATTAAATTCATAAATTAAAATTTATACGGAAATAAATTATAATAGATCATTATGTTTTAACTTTCACATTTGATTCTTAGCCTAAATTAAGAACTAGTGAGTAACCCGTCGAAATTCGACGGGAATAATAAAGCTAATTAATTAAGAAAAACTTATGCAAGATATTTTCATATTGAGAGAGAGAGTCTTAAAACTATAGTTCAGGATTGAAAAAATACAAAGGATAATGTGTTGCGTTTACTATAAAATGCATTTTATGTAAGTAATAACAACTCTTTTAAAGTTTAATCATTGGTGACAGAAATAACAAAAAAAACTTAAGATATTCATAAAATAACATGTCAATCCTAAATCAAACTTAACGAAAGACGCAAATTATTGATCCTTTTAAAGCCCTTTAAGGAATTTGAGTATCAATGTAAACTGAAATGCAGAAACAAAATTAGAAAAATACTCGTTCAGTAATCCGTCCCAAAATGATAGTCCATGAAAGTTAGTCTCATTTCAAAAATAAAGGCTTCAAAACAACTGAATTTCCAAAACCTAAAATGTAACTTTAAAATACTTGAAATGTCAAATGGAACTATCATTTTGGGATGAAATCAAATAAATCATGGAAACAGGGAAAACTCAAACCCAAATGAGGATTTCGGTATTAACACTCAGAAAAGTCAAAACATGTGACGTGTATAAGACCACACATTGTATGATATTTGGCTCTACCCACTCGGGAAAAAAAAAATAAAATGGATAAACAAATCATGCAAATGGAACAAAACCTAGGTTGGGAACTTGGAATTTTAGAGCTTACCCAGAAAAAAAAAATCAACAAATCTCATAGGATAGTGTACAATGAAAGCACACCCAAAATATAAGCAGAAATGCAGAAACATTAACATGCAAATGGGCGAAGGAAGATCGTATTTCAAGAATCAACACTCAACAATCAACAATCTCGCAACATTTTGTACATTGCCAATTGAGTGGAGCACACCAAAAACTGTTAGAAACGCGGAAACAAAAACAGGACATTATCAAAGAAAATAAGGTAAATGGGGTAAAACCAAAATGGGATATGGGAACTAACACTTAAAAATCAAGAAATAGCACATAATAGAAAGCGAAAATGAATTATTTTTCAATTCCAAGACACATGAATGCAAACGGATAATTAAAGATTAACACTCAAATTAAACAGAATGCAGAGACACAAATATAACAATATCAAATAAATCATGAATACGGGGTAAACGCAAATGACAATTCAAGTTACGTTCTCGACTAACCCGTATAATTGTCATTAACTATCCAAACGATAAACTGACATACAATAAAATATAAATAAGACTCAACAAAGTACATAAAATTTTATTTGTTTTTAGACTTCGAAAGCTTGTTGTATAATTGTAGAACCGTGGAAGGCGTAGTTTGACAACATTATTCATCCATGATTTTATCTTAACCATCACGTTTTCACATACTCCTGAAACTTATGCATCAAAACAATTAGATAGCTACTCAACGACACAACTTCAGAATGCCCAAAATGATTACCAGTATTAAGTAATCTGATGATATTACTCACCTGCCACGTGTTTGCTATGCAATCCCATATCTATCTCCCAGCAGTTAGTTATGCAAAATAATGATATTTCCTGTTTGTTAGCTGCAAACTAATAAACCAAATGAAAAAAATGATTAGTCATATTTTGAAATCCAACATTTATAGCACAAACAAAACATAATAAACAATTAACCAAACAAAGAAAAAGAAAGAAAAGACAATAGTTTCATAGGAGTCAATATAGGAAGGAGACAATAATGTGGTCAAGACTTATAAGAATAAAAGGTGTTTGTGGAAGATGTCGAAGAAGAATGAAACGAAGCTCAGAAAGAATTATTCTACTGTACTTCCTCTAAAGATATTTCCAACTTTAAATTATTGATTTTCATGAACTTTGACATTATTGTAAGGTTAATTTGATTATGTAATGGAATTCTAAGACTTTTGATTGATAGACCGTGAAAAATACTATAAAGAACATTTCGGTTTCCAGTACAATAACTAAAATATTCTAAAGTTAATGTTAAAAAATCATTCAAATTAACAATAATAAAATGAGACTAACTTTATTAACTTTATGGGACGGAGATAGTATGAAAGAATGAGCCATAATTATATAAAAGTTGATATGCTAACAACTTTTACATGATTAATTAAAGGATAATCTTACTTAAGCATATAAACATACATTTTCATATACATGTATTCAGTGTATATTGTACTCAATTGTATTTGAGTACTCCCTCCTTCCCAAACTAATTACTACTTTTTGTTGATCATATTTAAACTTTGACTAATATTTTAAATTTTTTTATGGAGATTAATAGTTTAGTATAAAATGTTAGTCAAAGTTCAAATATGGTCGACGAAAACTCAAAAAGTAGCAATTAGCTGGGACGGAAGGAGTATATATGGAAAAAATAAGGTTGCAAAAAAAATTAATTCATCAACTAATATCTTTCAATTGACTTTTTTCCATACTGCCCCGTCAGCTCCCTTTAGCGTAAAATACGGACATTAAAACTGCAAAGTCTAGCTCTCTTGTCAATAGATTTGACATCAATCATATATACGATTTGTTTCCATTATCTGTGGTTTAATTTAAGGAAATTCATAAGCAACTGGAAAAAGCTGAATCAAATTTGTTTTGTTCGTTGCAACTAACTAAATTCAAGAATAGATCAAATTATATGGGGTGGGGGGGGGGGGGGTTGGGGCAGTCATGTGCCATTAGAAGTAAATGTTTTGGGACAGAGGAGCCAAGACTTTAATCAAGTCATACTCAAGGACTACTACACCATTCGAATAGGCATATTGATTTTTAATAGAGAGCAAGTATCCATCTTTCCCAAGTTGAAAAAAATGATAAACATTTAATTAAGAAAATTATATTTCTTTTTAGTGCTTCAAATTTCGCTACTCAATCATCTCTATTTGCTCAGTTGTATGATTTTTTTTTTTTTGCCATTTAGTAGGTCCAATTTATTTCATGAAAATGAAATAATTTTCTGAATTTGATCCCATTTCCTAATTCTAATATATTAATATAAATGCAACTACATAATACACAATCGAGACTCTTAACTTCTTTTCACAGTTAAGTCTTTTTCTTTTTTCTATCTATAGTAGTACTACTTTCCAATAACATTATATTATATATGAAGTGAAAAATGGCAACGCAATTCAATTCACTTGAATCAGCTCCAGTTTTAGTCAGTGTATCGGATTTTCTAGACTAAATTGAACTTTCACATGTCCTTATATATGCATTCTACATCTTTTAGGTTTATATCAGATTTGTGAAAGAGCTCCAGTGCTTCTCATGAAAAGGAGTATTTTCATAATTTACTTATATATTTTAAGTAATGGTGTGTTTATGTACTTTATGAAGTTTTATTATTGTGATAGAACCTCTTAAATAAAGAAGAATTTTAGATGGCCAAACACAAGTTATGTATGCTCTTAGATGCTTCATCTATTTTATTCAAACGTTGATGTTATTGTTATTGTTGTTGTTATTGTGGTTTTATCCAAAAAGATTTCCATATAAATCACTTTCTTCTTATTCTTAAGTAGAGTATATACACAACTATTGCTGGCTTATCCTAGTACCTGATTCAAGTTGATTAGGCAGGAGATAAGGTATTTTACTTCCCTCAGACTTACCCATTGACTTCCCTCAAGTCATATTGAACAAGTTTGTGACTCTCCCACCTAATTCTTTGTCACATTTATGGGTATTTCCCATTAAAATGTACAACCAATTCCATTTTTTAATGTTTTCAAAAAAAAAAAACCTTCATTATTTAATTATAAAGTGTGATGTTGTTTGCTAATTTGTATATATGTTTCTCCTGATTGTTCTACTGTCTAGGGAATTTCAACTACAGTTCATACTGGGAATGAGGGGTGACCTAAGATTACATAAATAAGATAAGTATGAATGTGGAATAACCTCAGATAAAGTGAAAAAGAAGAAAGCTTAGATGATTGTAAAATATATATATAAAAAGAACTGAGTCACATACAATAATCTGAAAGTGCAATATTGAAAGAGAAGAAAGGAAGAATTTTGGATTTACATAAGATGATGATAGAATAGCTCAAAAGAGAGGTGTAAATCGCTGGACTGAATAAATAAGTCAGAAAATACCTTCGGTTAGTCGGTTAAAATAGAAGATGGATGCAAAGGCGGCGTGAATTATAAATTAACACAAAAGAAGGGTTTTATTAGCACAGGTAAAATTTTGAAAAATTTGGTTGTATATCTCTTGTGAATATATTATATATCATGTAAATCAATTACTTAGAGTTAGCCAAATATATATCTCTTTATTTATCAAGTTAAAAAAAGGGATGCCAAAAAATCAAATTTGAAATTCAAATTGAAATTAGTTTATTCATAGTTTTTTTTTTTTTTTGAAAGAGTTTATTCATAGTTGAGTTAGCCAAAAGTGGGAAGTGTGTATTTTTTCGGAAAACGTGTGTAGGGTTGATCACGTTATAAATTTGTAGTAGTATATTATTAGGACACTTATTGATCAATTTAAATTTGAATTTCAATCTTTAAAAAGTTCAACTGTAATTACATTAGGATAAAATATGTTTTCATTATTATTAGGACACTTATTGGTAGAATCAAATTGGGTATGATTTGCGTATTATACGTATTATACGCAAATACGTGTAATTTTAAATTAAAATCTTGTTCCCTGTCTTTTGTTTGAGGATACGGATATAAACGCGTAATTTTTGAAGAAGACCTATATAACGCGTTTTTTTTGTTGTTGAAGGAAACGTATATAAGGCGTTAAAAATGTAATACGGGTGTATGTTTGAGAAAATTACGGGATAATAAAGGTTAATTGAATAAGCATTAAGGAAAGGATAAATGGGTAAGTCTGAAATGTTGAAAAATTAACTGGCGCTCCTCCTTATTTCCAGGAATAGGTCAATTTCAACACATTCTAAACATAATAACTGGAGTAATTAATTCCAAATTTACATTTTTTTTAAATTCCAAATTTGTTTATTTGTTTATTCACTTCTTACAAAACAATTATTACTTTCAAATCAAATGATCTGTTATATTAATGTTGTTGTTATACACTTACATAAAAAAAAATACTTTTTCTTTAAACAAACGAATTATTTTAAGGGAGATAAATTTTATAAATATATACTATCTTTTTTTAGAAGATAAGCTAAGTAGTAATTTTTATATTCCCGTTTTTTGAAAGATACCATAAATAACGAAACTATCATGTTGAATATGTGATTGATGCACAGTATTTTAAAATATTTTATTACAATTCTTGATTGGGAGTGGCTAATGCCACTACATTTTGTACTTATCCACTACAAATGCTAAAATTTAGGAAAAATAATAATTGTGTTGACACAATTGCCCTCTAAATACTTACCTTCTTTATAGCATTGAATTATTTTTCTACTTTTAAATCACTTTCTTAAATAAAGACTATTTATACTACAAAAATTATTTGCCCAACAAATCTATTAATGTTTATCGAAATAATAGATTTTTTTTTTATTTTTCTTGATATCCAAAACAATTTATTTATTTAATTTAATATACATATATATTATTATGTCCCAAAATAAATGACACATTTTGATTCTAAGAGACACTCTAAAAACCTTATTTTTGATCCATTTTAATAGCAAAAAAATATGAATATTTTTGTTATTTACTTTTGAATTTAAAATTTTCATGTTCAAAGGGGAGCATAAAAATGTTGAAAATTTATTAATAAAAAAAAATTCTTATTATCTTTCATTCAGTCGGGGACACAATTTTCTAAAAAAATAAAGTGTCTTTCTAAAAGGAGTAATTTATATGAAAGAAATTATAATATTGTTTAACGATATATGCTGGGCAATAAAGTTAGTTAGTTTAGCATAGTTCTTATTATATGAAAATAAATTAGATATCTTTATTTATCGAATTTTATTTCTATATCTACCTAGTAGTTTTATTATTTTATGGTCTCAAGTAAAGAGAAAAGAAACAAAAATAAAAATAAACTATCGTAAAAGTTCATTAACAAAATATATTTCTTCATTGTAAATTTAGAATATTAAAATATATACAAATTCATAACTTGTATAGTATTTTTATCATTATGTCAAATATATTTAATTTTATTCATTTTATTAAGCCAAAAAAATAAAAGGAGATATATATCATTTAATTTGATTTATTTACAGTGGATAATGGAAAGAAAAAATTTAAATATAAAATAAATAAAATTGAAGCTAAATGAAATTACAATGATTTGTTTACTCTAGAAAATTATTTTATTATTAAATATGATAAATATTTTAAAGGTAAAATGGGACTTGAATATGAGCAATTAATTTTTTAATTAGTAACTATAATGGATAGTAAAATTTGTGATTCATATTTAGTATCTCCTTAAATTACTCAATTAACTCTTCAAAATGCAAAGGATAATTTTGTCAATGTACAAATAATGTAGTGGATAAGTCAATATTGTAGTGGCATTAGCCCCTCCCTTCTTTATTTCATAAACTTTTTAATTACATTTAACTTATTTCTTGATGTAAATAAAAAATTGTACAAATTATAAAATTATATATCAAAAATCAATAACAGTGGGTCAATAAAGCATCGGTGTTATTCTTATCATAAATGCGGTAAATTTTAAATGAAAGGTTTACATATGCTTTGGTCAAGTGAATATCAGATAATAGACCTATGAAGAGAAATTTAGTATATAAACTAAATTAGAAATTAGAAATAAAGACATAACAAATCTTATATATTAAAAGAGATCAAAAAAAAAATTATTAAATGGATGCTCTTTTAGGCTAACAAAGTTTAACCAAGAACAACTAAAAGTCAAAGACAACGTGAAAATAAATTTGCCTAAAATTTATTCTAGCCTAACGGTTTCCTTGCTTGTTGTCGACATGGGTAATACGGGCTTTATCTTGATAATTGATAAAAAGGAGAATGTGTGCAATAGGTAGACCTCACTTTTCAAACTCCACAGACATGACACCTATATTTATGAGCGTATCAATAATTAAAATATTTATTAGTATAAAATAAATTCAATAGCAATGATATTCAAATAAAACCTAAAGCTAATAAATGAAAATAATAACATACGTGTATTGAAATAAGAAAATAAAAACCTTAAGCAATATATCAGGACTATCTTCTGGTTTCAGGCCCATCTACTCAAAAAAAAAATGTGAACTCTGCCAATTTAGACTGGTAGCGAATGTGATAAAAAAACGATAGCATCACTCGACCGTTTGCTGTCATTATCTGTAATTTATATGTCATTATATGTAATTCATAGATAAAATTAAAAAGATTGAAAAGTCAAACGTGACTATATTTTAAGAACAAAATAAATTTTAGTTATAAGAATTGATGCCATTCGTTCTTGGCCCATTATAACATCAAAGATAAAAAATAAAAGTTGATTGCTCCAAACGGCAGGAATACGACATATTTTACTTTTTTTACTCAGGCATTAAAATTAATCCGTCCTAACTGAATATGAATATGAATATGAACAATTCAAAGTAGACAGTTGATAGAGAAAATAAAAAACAAAAGTATAAGTAATTACTCAGGAGCTTGCATTACTATGGCCCTCCAATTTTTAATAGCTTATACATTCATGATTTTTTTTCTTTATTTATGGCATATTCATTCAACTCATTGCTTAAACCAATCGTGGTGGCAGAAACAAACACTACACTTGAAGTCAAAAAATCAAAACACTGCTATGTATCTCTTTATATGTCCAATAGTTTGAAATTTAGAAATAAAAAAAAACATAATTATGAACATGTAAACAAATGAACTATAAAATAATAACATGAAGTTGTAAAAATTAACCAAAAATTACTTACATGCGTAGTCAAATAATTGGGAGAACCGTAATGTGAAATAAAAAAAAAAATAGAATTACCTCATAAGACTTGAATAATCTTGGTGGCTGAAAGAAAAGTAAAACCTTTGTGGGAAAAGAAAAGAATGCAACGAAGGAGGTTAAAGATTTGTATTTATTTATATATTAATGAATAAGTAAAGTTAATACCGCACATTTTTTTAATGACTACCAATCAGGCGAATTTTTTGGAAGATGGTATTTTTTTGCTATTGAAATTCAAATCATACCTAAAATAATGTAAAGATAGTCAATCACAGTTTTTTTTTTTTTTTTTGAAATTCAAAATTTACAAATTAATGAAAAGATTCTCAATCATGCGATTTTTTTTTGAAAGTTCAATCATGCGAATTTTAGAAGATATGTTTTTTCTCTTTAAATGACAACATTTTCTGGACGAATTGAAAACCGCCACGTGGCGGGCTGTGGAGCTTGAGAATTCTCCACCTTTAATATATAATATGGATGGATGGATTAGCATGAAAAAGTGAAAGAAACATGTTAAAACAATATATTAATATTTTTTAGGAAATTGATTGTTTAATGGTTGTAGTTTAATCAATATATTAATATTTTATTTAATGGTTGTAAAAATTTAATCAATATATTAATATTTTATTTACATTCTTCATTATTATGAATATTATTTTTCCATTTTGATACCAAGAGAGAAAAATTTATATATCATAGCATTTTATTGAAAAGTAATTATATCAAAAACAAATATACAATGAACCATCAATTATATCAATTTAAAATTGTCGTTGTAAAAAGTATATAAATAAAAAGAGTATCTAGGTTTGGAATTGTTTTTTTTAACACTATTTATATGACTCACTTTGATCAAAAGAGTAAAACTAAGCTATCTAATATACTTAGAAATCATTTTTATTTAAGTCTTTTGATAATAAAAATTAATGATTCCTGCAAAAGACTAATTTCAATTCAAAATAACCAGAATAGAAAAATATTTTAAATTTTGATAATTCAAAAATTATGTATTTAAGGATATAGACTTTCCTTTTTTTATCCAAAAATTTCAATTCAAAATAACCTCAATTTAAAATTATTTGAAATTTTGATAATTCAAAAATAATCTATTTAAGGATATAGACTTTTCTTTTTTGAATCCGAAAATTTCTATTCAAAATAACCAAAATTTTAGATAATTTGAAATTTTGATAATTTGAAAATGATATATTTAAGCATAGGCTTAGACAATAATGCATGGAGTTGTGTAGAGAGCTTGGTTATAAATTGGCAGATCATACTAAAATTATGTAAACATGCAATTACTTTTCTAAAATATTTGAAGTGCACAATCAAATTTCGTATTTTCTTTTATTAAATTATACAATTCCTTTTTTAGATTACACAACAATTCCTTTTTTAGATTACACAAGTCATACAAACTTTTCCTTGATTGCTTATTGTCTACTCCCACTAAAAATAAGTAAACTTTATAATTATTTTCCTAATTTCACAAAGAAAGATAAATTTCAATTTTATTAATTGGATTATTTGGGTTTAACACTCTGATGATAAAATTATGTTTCTTTATTTCCTTCAATTTTACAAAAATAAATTAAAAAATTGCATAATATATTACCCTCAGCCATTGCATGCTTTTCTTCTTCATAACGGATGCATATCAAGCTACGTGGAGAGATAGATAGGTTAAAAATAATTCGTACGGTTAATTTTAAACAGATTTTAGATTGTTTTGTTTTGATAATTAAAGATCATTATAACCTTACTAACCAGAAGAAAAATAGATATATATCAAAGATATTATTTCTGTGAATTGTTTCATTCCATTGATAACATATGAATAGGTTGTACTCCCGCCATCCCAGACTAAGGTTCTTACTTTCTTTTTTGGTTTGTCCCAGAGTAAGGTTCTTAGTTGTTTTATTACTTAAAATGGACAATGTGACCCACTTGTCATTCTCACAACAAAAACTTTTTACCCACTTTATCTCTCCTACCTCACTTTTCATACTCACAATATTTATTTTTTCTTAATATTCGTGTAAAGTCAAACTAAGAACCTTAGTCTGGGACAGAGGGAGTAGTACATGATAATCATTGACCATAAGCCTAGTTAACCAAATCAACCATTGTAGGCACTATTTACAGTAACTATATAGCTAATTGATATACACATGGAAAGTAGATAATTACAATTTTTACATGAGATAGATCGAATATTATCACGTAACTGCTAATATTCTAACAATATACTCCCTCCGTCCCTATTTACCATACAAAAATGAGGCTTTGCACAAAAATTAAGAAAATGATTGTAAAGTTGATGTGTTGTGAGTGTAGATAGTTGAGTGGGAGAGATAAAGTGGGTAGAGAAAAGTAAGTGGATAGTTGTTGTGAGTATGACAAGTGGGTCCCACTATTTAAAAAATGTTTAAAAGTTTCCTTTTTGGGATTTTGTAATGTAAATAGGGACACCCAAAATGGCAATTTTTGTAAGGTAAATAGGGACGGAGGGAGTATATATATATGCTTCAAAAAAATTCAATATATGTATATATTAAAAAACAAATGATACTACTTCAACTTAATTATCTGAAAATATAAATAGTTATTTAAACATATGATCCATGCATATTATTTTATTTGATTAAGCATACATACATATACTTGTTGAAATAAATTCAAGTTCCATCTCCAATTCTTCATTACTTGTCTTTATATTTTAATATTTTCCCTGACCATATTTTAATGTGTTGACATTGCTATGGTATACTTTCATTGAAAATTAAGTAAAAGTGGAATAATTTACGAAAATAAAGTAAAAGTAAAATAATTTACGAAAATAAAATAAATAAAATCATGATTTCATAAGAAAGTAAAAGTAAAATAATTTACGAACTTACCTTTCTTGGCTATGGTGTACTTTCATTGCAAAAACTGAGTGTTCTTAGCGCATCTTCATAGTGTGCGAGCAGTCATCTATTATCAAAATTAGAAGAGGAAGATTATTGCATATTTTTGCAAATACACATCATGTCATTAGATCCAATGTTATTAAGAATGTAGGTAAAAGAACAAATAAATAATCCATTACTACCTCCACACATGCTAGAGCCTCTTTTCTTTTTTGAAGCAGAGCCTCTTTTCTCTTTGGGATACATAATATCATGTGTTCTGTATATAGCATAATCAAATTTTGAACAGTTTGAATAGTTTATTTGTTTTGGTATATAGGAATATTAATAGGGAAGAGGTTACTTATAATTTTAAGATATTTTTTTAAATTTTAAATCTTCTTTGTGTGTTATCATAATGTCTTTCCTTATCAGTTCGAAATCTTTAAAAGGTAAGTTTTTTTTTTTTTAAGTTGAAAGCACCAAAATGTGCCGACCAATAGAATGACGACACGTGGCATTATGAGGTGGCGCGCTGTGGAAGCTCGAAATGTTTCTGCTTTAATATTATATATAGATGTTTCAAATCCTTGAATTGTGATGCTTTTTATTGAGTGTTTAGTGAAAGAGATTTGAAATTCAAATTTCAAATATAATGATGAATCAGCCGAACTATTTTAAAGGTAGTATATTTGTATGTCTTTATTTATTTTTTTTATTTTTTTTTGTGAAAGCATAAAAATCAGGCCGACGAATTGAATGAAGACACGTGGCTTTCCACGTCACAATTCCACTTGGCGCGATGTAAAGCCTGGAAATGTTCCTGCTTTTATATATTATATAGATTCTCAAGCACTATCGTCTGCCATTCAACTCTTATTTCTGTTTTCTTCTGTCATCACAATATGTTAAACCTCCATGTATAAGGTTTTCCTTCTTTTTTTTAGTTTGTCAAGAGATAGTAGTAGGGATTATGATCCATTGTTTTAAGACTGTTGTTGTAGCAGTTGTTAACAGTGGTGTTTTCCTTGGTTAGCCTATGTATATGAATGTAGTTGAAAATGATGATTCGCCCTCCTCCTTGACTACAAATGGAGGGTCGAGTATTGGAGATATGATATGATTCCGAATATCATGGCTGGGATTTGTATTGTATATCTTTACCATTATTAGTTCCATGTAAATAGGGAAACATTGTATTCTTGGCATGCATGCAATTAGGCGTAGTTGATTAGGAAGGTAGGACTCTTCTCTGTATAAATGTACAAACAACCCAAGGGAATAAACGCTTTATGTTTTCCACCGGTTGAGCCGAGTTTAACTTGGTATCCAGAGCCTGCGATCAAGAAAACAAAACACCATAGACATCATGACTTCAGAAAATAGTGAGAAACGTTCTCCGTTTTATCTTTCTCCAAGTGACAGTCCCGGGCAAATTCTCAGCCATGTGTTGTTGAAGGGCGAGAATTATGAAGAGTGGGCTCGTGTTTTCAAAGGATCGCTTAGTGCAAAGACGAAAACGGGGTTCATTGATGGGTCGATCTCATGACCGACCAAGAATGTCGAATTGGATCTATGGCATGCCGTAAACTCTATGGTAGTGTCATGGATTTTTAACACAATTGAACCGAGTCTCCGATCCACTGTGTTAGGATCGGAAGGTAGTATATTTGTGACGGAGGAATTTAGATAAAGTGGGGCAGAAGGTAAGTTTCACTTAGGCGTGATCACGCCTAAGTCTAAAGAGTCTTCTTTGAAAAATTTAGAGAAGTATAGATGAGAAGGCTATTTTATATTTCTTCAACTTATACTTTGCATCAACCATTACATGGCTATTTATACTACAAATAGGAAAATTCTAGAGTGACTTCACATGATCTCTAACTTATCATTAAAGAGATACATGTACTACTTTATTCATGAACGAAATGTACTAGACTATTCAAATAACCATAACCACTAAGACCTTTGGTATTTCTTGCACATGCACATTAATCAACATACTCCCCCTTAATGTGCTGCCACAACTCCAAGATACTCCCTCAATGGGAGATTGTATATTTATGCCCTTGAACTATCGGGTTACAAGCCCCTAAACGGCTTAATTAGGGTTTTTGCCCTTAAAGTATCTACTTGAAACCGCGAATATACCCTTCTGTTAGTTTTCCGTCAAATATTTAACGAAATTACTTACCTGGCGGCCCATTTAGACTTTTTGCACGTACACGTTGCACATATGACATTGCTAATGTAGGATGCAAGCGGTATATATGCACGAAAGTCATAGCTTAGGGACATATTTGCATGAGAAACTGCAAAAAAAAAAAAAAAAAAAAAAAATGTTTAATAAAATTACTTTTCATAACAGATAATTGTATTTTTTTATTAAAAAAATAAGATTTATCAAAATATATTATTCTTACTAGTAAATAAATAATTAAAACTTATGAAGTATTTAACGTTAATAAAAATAATAATAATTTATAGTTTTATTATTAGTATATTTTGTGCGAAATGAGATAAATATTTTTGATATATAATTTATATTAATTAAGAAGTTTAAAAAAGTGTCATAATATTTGCCAATCAAAACTTTTAATAGGGTCATCTATATCTATGTGACACATTTTTTTTAATTATTATATGAAATTAAGATTTTAAATAGGGGTCATCGATGTGACTTGAATTCGACAAATTCGTATTTTGAGAATTTATGTTTACGAAGATATGTCAAATAATCTTATTATAACTTTATCTCCTTAAACAACCACTCTACCATCATTTTATCATATCTTTCACGCAAAAAATACATAAATATTGATAATAGAATTATTAATTATTAACTTTTTTTTCTAACGTTGAATATTTCAAAATAATATACAATCAAAAAAATTATTGAAAATAGTATTAGTTCTTACTATTTATTAATTAGTAAGTATTATTTCTTTAAATACATTATATTCTTAATAAATTTATAATTATGTTCTTAAAATATCATTTTTCATTAAATAATTTTATGCAGTTTTCTCATGCTAATATGCCTCTAAACTGTGGCTTTCATGCATATATACCCCTCAAATCTTACATCATCAATGACACATGTGCATTTGCTTCTACGTTTACACGCAAAAAGACCAAATGGGCCGCCAAGCCAGCAATTTAGTCAATTTTTTTGACGGAAAACTAACAGAAGGGTATATCTGCGGTTCCAAGTAGATACTTTAGGGGCAAACGTCATAATTAAGTCGTTTAGGGGCATATTTGCATCTAATCATATAGTACAGGGGTATAAATATACAATCTCCCCACCCTCAATTGTTGAAACTTTTCTTTTGGAAGTGCCTTTGTAAATATGTCCACAACTTGCTCCTCACTCTTGCAATAGTTGAGCTCGATCTCACCTTCTTCAATAGCTTCACGAATGAAATGATGTTTGATCGCAATATGACGTCTACGACTATGAAAAACTGGATTCTTAGCCATAGCAATTGCATGTTTATTATCACAAAAAGATGTAGTAGCCTTCTTTTGAATCTCACCAACATCCTCCAAAATTCTTCGAAGCCATATAGCTTGAGATGTAGTTATAGCAGCTGAAACATATTCAGCTTCGGCAGATGATTGGGCCACAGACTTTTGTTTCTTTGATGACCAAGAAATCATTCCCGAACCAAGAGAAAATGCATTGCCGGAGGTACTTTTATCATCAACACAACCTCCCCAATCACTATCACAATAACCACTCAACTTAACACTAGGATTCTTCTCATACTTGATGCCAAAATTTGTAGTAACTCTAATGTACCTCAACAATCTCTTTACGGCACCAAAATGATTTTGAATCGGATCTAGCATAAATCTTGACTATAAACTTGCACCAATCATGATATCCGGTCTTGTTGCGGTAAGATACAACAAGTTTCCAACCAAACTTATATAAAGCGAACTATCAACCTTTTTTGCTCCATCATCTTTTAACAATTTTTCACTCACCACAAGAGGTGTTGCCGCAGGATTGCAATCATCCATCCCAAACTTTGCCAAAATATTTTCAGCATATTTCTTTTGACAAATGAACACACCATCGTCTTTTTGATAGATCTCCATTCTAAGAAAATGATGTAGCAAGCCCATATCATTCATCTCATATCTCTTCATCATATCCTTCTTGAATTCAAGGATCATTTTTTCATCATTACCGGTGTAAAGCAAATCATCAACATAAAGAACAACAATAAGAATAAAATTACCTTCAGTCTACACAAACAATGTTGACTCACTTTTGCTTTTCCTGAACCCCTTTTGAGCAAAATAAGAATCAATGTTGCTGTACCAAGCACGAGGCGCTTGCTTTAATCCACACAATGCCTTCTTCAATTTGTACACCTTGTCCTCTTCACCTTTGTGCATGAAACCTTGTGGTTGCTCCACATATATCTCTTCTTCCAATTCTTCATTAAAAAACGCAGATTTCAAATCCAATTGATAAAGCTTCCATGATTTTTGGGCTCCTATGGAAATAAGATCTCGAATAGTATCTAGCCTTGCTACCGGTACGAAAGTCTCATTAAAAAAAACTCTGGCTGTTGTGTATAGCCTTTAGCCACCAATCTTGACTTCTTTCTCTTGATTGAACCATCCGGATTTAACTTCTCTTTGAAAACCCATTTCACTCCGATGATCTCCTTGTCATTTGGTTTCTCAACCTCCCAAGTCTTGTTCTTCTCTATGGAATAAATTTCTTCCTCCATTGATTTTCTCCACTCTTTCTCCTTGTAAGCTTCTTCAAAATTTTCTGGTTCTAAGACACAAAAATTGCATCTTGCATAAACATCTATCAAACTCCTCCTTTTTCCTGTGGAACCGGGATAGGATAAACTTGAACTTGAACTTGTTGGAGAGCTTCCGGGTGAATCCAGACCATTATTTGGATGATCTTCATCATGATCTCCATCTTCAATATTTTCTTCTTCAACATCACTTTCATCATCACCGTGAAAAACTCCACCATTTTCTATTCCTTTTTTCTTCCAATCCCAAGAAGCATCCTCATCAAACAATACACTCGACTAATCAAATCTTTATTGTCTTTCAAACTCTAAACTAGGTAGCCTTTTGACATGGTACTATACCCAATAAAGATACACTTTTCACTTGCTTCATCTAGCTTTCTCCTTTTTTCTTTTGAAACTTGAGGGTAACAAATACACCCGAACACCTTCAAGTGACTCAATGATGACTTTCTTCCACTCTATACTTCAAATGGTGTTTTATTGAACAATGCCTTTGTGGGACTTCAATTAATCAAGTACACGGCCGTATTCACAGCTTCACCCCAAAAACACTTCGGCAATCCTTTTGCATGAATCATCGATTTAGCCATTTCTTCCACCGTTTGATTCTTCCGCTAACTTACTCCATTTTGTTGCGGAGTATAGCGAACCATGAGTTGCCTATCAACTCCTTCATCCTCACAAAACTTGTCAAACTCATTATTATTATATTCATTGCCTCTGTCACTTCTAAGGAATTTAATTACATGCCCACTTTGTTTTTTCAACAAGCGATTTAAACTTCTTAAAAATGTGGAAAACTTCAGATTTTTGCTTCATGAAATAAACCCAAGTCATACGAGAATAGTCATTAATAAACAAAATAAAGTACATATTCTTGGCATGAGTTGGATTCTCCATTGGACCACACACATCCATATGAATTAACTCCAATTTCTTCTTTGCATGCCATGCACCACTCTTCGGAACGCCATGTACCACTCTTTGGAAAATATTGATGATGATGCTTCCCAAGTGCACATCCTTCACAAACTTCATGAATCTCCTCAATCCTTGGAAGCCCTTGAACCATGTTCTTTTGTTCAAGTAACTTGAGACTATGAAAATTCAAGCGCCCAAGTCTCTTATGCCACAACCACGAATCTTCAAGAATGTGAGCCTTTAAAACTACATTTTCATCATACTTGAAAACAAGAGGAAAACTCTGATTTCTCTCCATTTTGATAGAAACCAACAATTGTTGTGCACCATTTTTGTCATAAATCTTGCAACAATTATCCTTAAAATTCACCGCATATCCATGCTCCACAAATTGTCCAACGCTCAATAAATTTTGATCCAACTCCGAAACAAGCAATACATCATGAATGAGTTTTTCTCCCTTCTTTGTTTGCACCCGAATAGTACCCTTTCCTTGTGCCTTCGCCAAAGATCCATTTCCCATCTTCACTTGTGAATCGATGGAGGTATCTATAGCAACAAAAATTGATGTATCTCCCGTCATGTGATTGCTACAACCGCTATCAAGGTACCTCACATCATTCTTATATTCGGTTGCACTTTGACAAGCATAGAACATGTGCCCTTCACTTCCTTTCTCCTCCATAAAATTTTCTCCTTGTTGCGGATTTTTCACCCTACAATCTTTCTCTTTATGCCCAAACTTTTGACAACGGTAACACTTTGGCTTGCCTTTAAACCAACAATCTTCAAAATTGTGATCATTTGTTCCGCAAATTTTACAACCTTGAGAATTTTGTGAATTTCCTCCACGATCTTGAATTTACCTACCACCATCAAAATTATGTCTTCCTCCACCTCTAGAACATCTACCACGGCCTCTTCCTTGGTTTCCACCATGTCGACCGCTTCTAAATGAATCTCCACTTCTTTGACGGCTTCTTTCAACACTTTTCTCAACTTCCTTCGAACCAAAATTTAGCTTAGATTGGAAAGCACTCTCAACAGATTTTTTGGAGTGTCTTTCTAATCTCTTCTCATGAGCCTTCAATGAACCCATCAAATCTTGAATCGTCAATATAGCAATATCTTTGGTTTCCTCAATAATCGACACTATACCATCAAATTTAAAAGGTAAACTAACAAGATTTTTTTCAACAACTCTACTATTTTCAACTACTTCGCCAAGCCCACTCATTTGATTAATAACATCCGTCACCCTAGTATAATAACTTTGAACACTTTCAGCTTCTTTCATTTTTAAATTCTCCAACCCTCTCCTAAAAGTTTGAAGATTGACATTTTTTACCTTCAAATCACATTAGAACTCCTTTTCGAGAATCTCCCATGCTTATTTTGCTCTAGTTGCTCTCATTATTCTTGAGAATAACTTTGATTGACACGACTTGTTGAATAAATGAAAGAGCCTTTCCATCCTTCTTTCAATCCTCCTACAATTTTTTCCTTGCTTCATCGTTCAACGCCCTTTCGGGTTCTTCAAATCCATCTTCAACGTACTCCCACACAAATATTTAGAAATAAAGATTGTTTTCATCTTCACGACCCAATGATCATAATTCTCACCGGAAAATATTGTGATGATCATGAATTTTAGAAATTCATAATCATCGTACTTCAATGAATCAATTTAATCCTAATGACAAGTTTGAGCAATTTGAATATTAAGTGTGTAATGCATGTCAATTTATATGTTAGAGATGTGTTTTGAAGTGTAGCATGTGCATTAATAATAATAATAAAAAAAGTATTATATATTTTTCTTTTAAAAAAGAAAACTTGTTAGGATCGGAAGGTAGTATATTTGTGATGGAGGAATTTAGATAAAGTGGGGCAGAAGGTAAGTTTTACTTAGGCGTGATCACACTTAAGTCTAAAGAGTCTTCTTTGAAAAATTTAGAGAAGTATAGATGAGAAGGCTATTTTATATTTCTTTAACTCATACTTTGCATCAACCATTACATGGCTATTTATACTACAAATAGGAAAATTCTGGAATGACTTTTGTTGGGTTTCCTAAGGACATGCGCAGCGGAATTAAGCATTTAAAATTTTGAAACCCAAAGCCCATAGATCCATTCATATGATTATAACAAATACATCTATAACGAATATGGGATTACTAACCTCTTGATGCGTGAGATCTTCAATCTTCAATCTTGGTGGAGATCTTGAAACTTGATCACGATCGAAAGCAGGAACACGAACTTTGAAGATGATGAGTTTTACCCTCTATGAGTATCCACACCACGAACGAATATTGAGAACACCTTCTCAATCTTGACTGCCAGGTCTTTAGGGAATATGTGAATTACGAATTTTATTGTTCTTGATTCTCAATCAAAACAATAATATTGTTTCTCTAAACAATACCAACTGTATTGAACAATGGCTGCACACGGGATATTTATATTGGTCATATTCCTTTACCCTAAAGGACTCACAATACCTAATTCCCGTCACTTAATTGTTCTGCAAGTTTTCTTGGCCGACAGCTCTGGCACGGTCGTGCCCTATATCTGGAACGGTCGTGCCAACAGGGTCGAGCCATGCCTTCCCAGCTGACATTTTTGGCACGGTCGTGCGTTGCAATCTGGCACGGTCGTGCCAATTGCTGCATGTGACCATTGTTTTTTGCCCATTTATGGCACGGTCGTGCCAGCTGAAATTCACCATTTTTCCTTTTAACAATTCGTTCTTATGTGTGTGACCCCATAGGATTATATCATGTTGGAAATGAGCCCAAACGTGCTTTGTCTCATAAATCATGAGCGGACTCTAGCAAGCCATCATGATTACCCAAACGATATAACTTTGATTAAAGTTCACGAATCCTTCTATAGAACATATCACGACCCTTTTGTCCTACGATGTCATTGAATGTAAGCCATGGTCAATGGTCCACTTACAATGGGTCGAGGACACAACAGATTAAGTCTGACATTGCTAATTGCAAACAGGCGAAGAACGAGGGAGTGGCTGCGTATTACGGTCGGATCAAGAAGCTATGGGATGATCTTAATGACTTCAAACACCGCCGGTGTGTTCCTGTATAGGGTGTACGTGTAACATCAGCACCACATTGGTACAACACCGTGAGGACGAGCGTGTGCATCGATTCATTATGGGGCTTGAAATACCGAAGTATGAGATCGTGAAGTCCACTATTCTGAATATAAAACCACTGCCCAACGTGAACAAAGCTTACTCCATGGTTATAAGGGACGAACAAGTTAAGGGTAGCGTGCGTGAAGAGGTTCCCGAGGCGATGATTTTTGCGGTCCGCACGAATATGGGCCCTCACAATATAGGGGAGCGGAAGGATCGATGCTGGTAGTGTTGTGTTCTCTCATTGTAACAAGTAGAGTTACGCAGTGGATACATGTTTTAAATTGGTTGGTTATCCTGAGTGGTGGGAGTAGAAATCGCGGATTCAAAAAGGGAAGGCAATCGCAGTTTCAAGCTCTGTTGCTTGCTGCCAGAGGAAAGAGTCAAGAGGGAAGCAATGTTAGCGTCAATAATATGCAGATTGAGAAGGAGATGAGTTCTAAATTAATAGACATAGAACGAGCCAATCTTCTCGGGTAGAACAATGGGGACACTTCAATAGTTTCATGCAAACGCAGGCTAAAACCGACCGTTTGACCGGTAAGGCAAAAGAAAAAGCTTGGCTCATTGATAGCGGGGCTAATCGTCACATAACGGGCAACCTTTCATCTCTTTATAATATTAGAGACATTTAGCGAAATCATGTTAATGATAATCACATTGTTGCTACAAAATTGGTGACACACGAGTGGGGCGTGAGCTGGTTCTCCGAAATGTGCTATATGCACCAAGCTTTAATTGCAATTTTATTTCTATCTCAGTTGCTTAGCCATTCAAATATGATTACAAAATTTTCTGACAATAGTTGTGTAATACAGGACCGAGCCTCGATGATGTCAATTGGTGCGGGTGAGCTTGTAGAAGGGCTTTATTACATGAAGAGGTTGGTAGAAGCAAAAGTATGCAATGCTACAGCGAATGGATCTCATGAACTATGGCATCGAAGACTGGGACATCCGTCAGATAAGATAGTTGGTTTATTTCCTTTTGTTAGTAGTAGAATTAATAAAGATGTTTGTGAAATTTGCTGTCGCACAAAACAAACCAGAGAAAGTTTTCAATTAGTGAGAATAATGCACTCGAACCATTTGAACTTAATCATTGTTATTTGTGGGTGATTATCGGGCACCTGCTACATGCGGAATCACTTATTTTTTTATTATTGTGGATGATCATTCTCGTGCTATTTGGGTTTATCTGGTTAAATCTAAAAATGATGTCTCTCGTCTTTTGTTGATTTTTTTTTTGCTATGATTGAATGGCAATTTGATAAACGTGTTAAAATGGTTCGGAGTGACAATGGTACCGAATTTACTTGCTTGGATAAATATTTTTTAGAAAATGTCATTTTGCATCATACCACTTGTGTTCGGACTTCCCAATAGAATGGAAGGGTGGAACAGAAACACGGACATATATTATATGTGGCACGTGCATTAAGATTTCAAACTAGTTTACCCATTAAGTTTTGGGGGTGAATGTATTTTAGCTGCACGTTATCTCATAAATCGCACACCGTCAAAATTGTTGAATGGAAAAACTCCGTTTGAAATACTTTTTGGCAAACCGCCAGTTTACAAACACATTCGGTTTTTTTGGTTCATTATGCTATGCACATTATTCGAGATGTGACAACGAAAAATTTGCAAGTCGTAGTCGACGCTGGACATGGCCAATTTAAACCCGGAACCGACTAACTGCCTTTTACCAACCGGTCAAAACCGGCCAACCGGTTAACCTGTAACCGCCTCAACCGTGAGCCGTCGGTTAGCCGGTTCGGTTAAGGCAAATGATTTTCAAAACCGGCCAACCGCCGGTTAGTAACCGTATTAAAAACCAGTTATAACCGCCTAACGGCTGTTTTTTGATTTTTACACCAGCGCCCCCCAGGTCTGACACACGTGCACTATCCAAAAAATGGCTAGTTTTCAAACTAGCCGTTAGTTTCCGTTAAGTTGTGGCCAGCCATAAATGAAAAAAAAATGTGAAAAATTGCTTACCTATAAATACCCCCTCCCTCCTAGCATTTTATTTCCACATCTTCTCTCTAATCTTTCTCTCTCTACTAATTCCTAAGTCTCTCACACACTCATTCATTTCCAGTTAGTTTGCAGAATTTCAGTCAATTTTCTAACGATTTCCTGTTAGTTTTCTAACAAAATCACTTTTCTAATTTATTCCAAAAATTTCAGTCACTTTTTTAACCATTTCCAGTCAGTTTCCAAATATTTTCCAGTTAATTTTTAGAATTCCAGTCTTTTTTTTGACATTTTAAGTTAGTTTTTTTTTTTTAAAAAAAAAACAAAAAAAAAAAAAAAAAATCTGTGTTTTTCATCATTTTCAGTAATTTTTTAGTGATTTCCAGTCAGTTTTTTTTTTTTTTTATTTTTTTTTTAACAAAAATGACCTCATCTCGAAGGAGTGGCAAGGAACATGTTGATTCTTCCTCCCTTAACCGAGATTTTGAGCACATGTGGACGAAAGTGAGCAACATTTGGACGAAAGTGGCAACGGGAAGAATGTTGTTCAAAGTGATAGGGGCGACCGAGGCCGAGCTCGGGGCGTGGGAAGAGGTTGTCGGGTCAACGTCAACAACGAGAATCCAAATCCAACACTTTTACGATCCATTTCCGAAAAATACAACTTAACCCGAATGACTTTATAAATTATCGAGCGGAATGCAACTATTGTAGCAAAACTTACCCGTTCTCAAAAGGTGGAGGGAATGGAACATTGAACTCCCACTTGAGATCAACACATTTCGAGAAACTTGGGATTGACAATGATCAAACTCAATTACAATTTGCTCAACCTAACACTCAAGGTACGTCTTCGGTCTTATTTAAGTTTAATAATGTCGTTTATAGGAAAGAATTATGAAACTTTGTGTGTGTTAAAGGGCTTCCTTTTAACTTTGCGAATGATGATTTTTTTGAAAGGTTTATTGGACTTTAAATCCCGCGCCTCCAAAGTACTACGTACGACTCTCGTACACGATATTAAAAAGGTGGTTTTAGAATATATATTTTTTTAATTGATGTTTTAAAAAATTAGATCATCAATGCTCCCTCTGAATATTGTTATATAAAATATTGCCTTCATAAAATGCTTTCTTTCTAAATTGCAAGTGCACGCTATAGATATAGTATAGATAAAGGCAAATGCGGGTCGATCCCACGAGGACAGAGCTACTTTATAAAACGTTTGCTTTGATAGAAAATAGTAAAAGGAAGAAATGATTGGGGGTGAAATTGTTTGTCACTTAACTAGAAATAAATTGCAAGTACTATAACTTTAGATTGAAAACTCTTAAATTTAAGGAATTCTCGGGATTGGGACTCAAACAACATATATTCATCGATTAATCATGCTCTTTTAGATTAAAATTCCATTTAAAACAAGGATGGTACATTATGCCTGTACTACTTCTCACGATCAAGCAAGTAGTATTTGTATTCTCATACTATTATGACATATCTCTCGATGGCCCATAATTAGTAAGAACCAATTAATGTTTATGAAAATTCCACGTACTTTCCACTCAAGGACCATCCCTAGGCCATTAATCTACTCTCGTGAATAATAGAAACCCAGTTTACTTCATATGGATCTGCTAGTCAAGATTCTCTGCTAGGTACTTCTCTTGACTAACTGAAGTTCTACGAATCATGGACGTCATCATGGTCGTAGGCGTTTTAGTTACGATATGAATAAATTTTTTTAAAATGAAGAGTAGAAAAGAAGAGCATAAATTAAAGTGATAAACATATGTGAATGAGTTTCCAACCCCAAGAATAAGGGGGATTACTCACAACCCATTATAAAATTAAAACATGAATAAGATATAAATAATAAGATGAGATGAGAGAAACTTATTCAGATTGGGAATGGAGACAAATAACTGGGAATAAACTTGGTGTAATATTGCTTTCAAACTCAGAATATTTCTCAAGAACACTTTTTATGAATCTCACAAATTCTGAACATAATGATGTTTTTGAATTAGAATTTTGCTATAGTAATCTTACAATAATTTCTAAGTATTCTAAAAGGTTGAAATGACCTTCTTATATAGGCACTAGGGTCAAAAGATGTGCTCATTCCCGAATGGCTTCTTGAAGAGGTCTCCATTTGAAAATGCACATTTTTGCTGGAAACAGAGGTGCTCGGCCGAGTCAAGGGAGGTGCTCGGCCGAGCAATCATTTGAAAAATAATTTTGCCTTTCTGATTCCCATGCTCGACCGAGTCTTGTGTGGTGCTCGGCCAAGCACTAGCTGGTTTGGTCTGATTTCTCAATTTTCTTGCTCCAGCTGATTTGCTTCTCACCCAATTGTCTCTCCCTCTTCCAAAGTGATGTCCCAAGTCATTATAATGCTCCAAAAACCTATATTATACAAAAACACACCACCAAGTGCATTATATCCTCGTAATGAAGTAAAATAAAGTAAAATAAGCTAATTATTATTTAAATAAGGTAAATACATTATATTTTTAGACCCTAAATAACTATAAAATAGTCATTTATCAACTCCCCATAATTAATCTTTGCTTGTCCCTAAGCCTTTGAGTGGACAATTGATTTTCTTGATTTAAATTGTCACACTCTATAATGATTTGTTCATTTAGATATTTGAGTGGACAATTTACAAGAAGATTTTATTCATTTATTTAGCCTTGAAAGTGGAAATGAAAAGGTGGATTAAAGTGAAGATTTTTGTGATTCGAGAAGAGCATAACAAGAATGTAAACCTTTGAAAAATAGTAGAAATGAAAGTTTTGATATGCATACACAAGTATATTTTAAAGTTTTTCACAAGTATATTGTAACCAAACTTAAATGACCACAAGTCCATTACATAAAGTAATGCTTTTATTCAATAAGATTTATAAGTCTATATTAATTTGAAATTTTCTATTTACCATCCAAAATAATCTTAAGTTATTTTTATCAAATTTTTCAAGAAGTAAAAGTTAGAAAGAAAAGATCTTACTTAGGCAAATGATAATTATTGATAACATTCTCATCATGAATGGGAGCATTTTTTTTATTATTATTATTTTTTTTTTTTTGAAAACTGGGAACATTGCCCTTACATTATGCATAAAATAAAATATTAATCCTAATAAAAACTTACTAAAAGATAGAAATGAAAAACTAGCATGCAATCTAAACTAAAAATAAAGCGGATAAAATGATAATATAAATGATAAAATATACTCCCAGTCCCCCACACTTAAATTAAACATTGTCCCTAATATTTTAAATGTAGAAAAAATGGACAAGAAAGTAAATGGGGACGGGGGAATAGGCACTTACTCAAATGGTGGTGGTGGTGGTGGTGAAAAATTCTCCCAATGTCCCATCCCATAGTTGTAGATGTAATCGACTCTTCCTTGAATATGGTCTGCCCGACCCTCGATGTTGTTGCGGAATTGGTCGAAGTTGTTAGAGTATTGGTCGAGTCGATTTAGGATTTGAGTGTTTTGATGAACCATTTGGGATTGTTGGATGAACATTTGGTTGAATTATTGATAAAAATCTGGAGGCATTTGGCTGTGGTGCATTTGTTGGTGATGTGCCCCTTCATTCTCTTCTTCTCCGCCCATATGCTGCCTTTGATTATGACCTTGATTTTGACCCAGGTCACTTGGAAAGAACCAAGAAGGAGGTTGGTTGATTGTTACTATGGGAAGTTGGTTGTTGGGTAAATTGATGTAGGGTCGTCTATTGGCTCCTCCCCCAACATACATAGTAAAGCCCCCTTGTTCATTCTCAAAAATCATGTTCATTACTTTTAAGCTGCTATATCTAACACTCTTGACCCCCTAACCGATTCCCAAGCCTCACGACCCTCCTCGGGTATTCGGGTGTGCACATATATTGTAATTAGCGTTATCATCCCTCCTATATGAATATCTCCAGGGAAATTAGGGGTAATATGCTCCCAAAGCCGATTAATCAACAATTTTTCTAGATTTATCCCTCTATAACCCATGATAAATGCCCACAAGAGAAATAACTCATTCCTATTGTTTGTTCCCTTGTCTTATCTTGCAAAGATAGTGGGAGGAAATGTTTTGGATTCAAGACGTTCCCAACTAACGCTTGAAAATTTGGAAAATCAACTCTTACTTGGTGATTGGGTTAGAGCAGAAAAGAGGGAGAAAGATATGCCTTATGAAAAGGATTTAATAGATCCACAATAGCAATACGACTTGGAAGACTCTACGGGAAGTTCGAAAGGGGACGGAAATTAGATAGTTTTTATTTTAATTTTTAGAATGGGTTTATTTTTATTTCGTTGTAATAGTTTTGATGAGGTAAGGCTCCATTTTTTTCCTCCCTTAATTATTTTTTTTTAAAATTATGTTATACATTTTTTTTTGTTGAGGTAAGGCTCCATTTTTTTTTATAAAAAAAACACTTTATAAAAAAATGAAGTGTTTATTTTTTTTTTTTTTTAAATGTTTAATCAGATGTTTTCCAATCGAAGATTCCAACTCCTTGAGGCTTGCTTCAATCCATAGATGGATTTCTGCAACTTGCACACCTTATTAGAAATTTTTTGATTTACAAAACCTTCAGGTTGTGTCATATACACATCCTCAAGTAAGTTCCCGTTAAGGAACGCTGTTTTGACATCCATTTATCATATCTCATTGTCATAATATGCGGCTATGGCAATTAAAATTCTTATAGACTTGATCATTGCTACTGGTGAAAATGTTTCATCATAGTCAATACCATAAATCTGCCTATAACCTTTTGCTACAAGTCTTGTTTTATAAGTATGCACCTTTCCATCCATGTCAGTTTTCTTTTTGAAAACCCATTTGCATCCTATGGTTTTTACACCTTCGGGTGCATCTATCAAGTTCCAAACTTGATTATCATACATGGATTGGATTTCGGATTTCATAGCTCCATGCCATTTATCCGAGTTAGGAGAAGTCATCGCCTCTTGGTAGGAAGTAGGTTCATCATTCTAAATGATTTCTACTTCATTACTATCCGTTACGAGAAATCCATATCTCTCGGGTTCAGATCGTAACCTACTAGATCTGCGACGAGCTTGTGTATCTTGAACTGGTTCCACAACTCCTTGTGAAACTTGTTCAGATTCCACTATCGGTTCAATGTTTTTTTGGGTTCTCGAACCTCTTCGAGATTAATTTTTACTCCCAATAATTCTTTTGGAGAGAAACTCTTTCTTTAGAAAGGTACCATCCCGAGCAACAAACACTTTGTTGTCTGTGCGGTTGTAAAGGTAATATCCTTTGGTTTCCCTAGGATATCCCATGAAAATACACTTATCAAATTTGTGTGAAAATTTGTCAAAGACAAGTCATGTCTTTAATTTTAACACTAGGGATTAACTGTGCGTAGATATTTATAATTACATTATATAATTATTAAATATTTTAAATAAATATAAATTAATTTAAAGATATATATAAATCTACTTGTGATTTTTTAATACTAGTGAAAATAGTTTTAGGTACAATAGTATAAAATAAATAATAAGATTGGTTAATAGTATTGGTTAAGAATAACTTTATAAAATTTTTAAAAATTTACTTCGTTTGTCCTATAATGATGTCAATTTTTACTCTTGATCGATTGAAAAAATAATATTTTAATTATAGTTAACATGATAGTAGTTATGAGCTTAAATAGTACATTAAAAGATAATGGTTACCTAAGTAGTGCTCCATATGTCCCAGAGTAAGAGTCCTACCTCTCAAATGCACGTAGAATAAGAAATAATAGAAGTGATTTAAGTGTTGTGAGTGTAAAAGTAAAGTAAGAGAGAGAATGAGTGTGAGGGAATAGTAAATTGATTGATGTTGTGAGTATAAAAGTAAAGTATGAGAGAGAATGAAATGAATAGTAAAGATTCTTTGTCATTTTAGAAAAATGACTCTTACTTTAGGATGTACCAAAATAGAACGTGTGACTCTTACCCTGAGACGGAGGGAATAACTTTTATCTTAAATAATAAGTTAAAAGTAATAGTTACTATATATAGTAACTAATACTAATAATAGTATTATTTTTTTCAAAAAATACTAATAATAGTAATAGTCACAATATACTGTAACTATTCTAATTAGTTAATAATAGTTACTTTATATAATAACTATTAAACTTAACTAATATTACTAATAGTAATAAATATGTTATATAATTAACTATTACAATTAACTAATACTATTAATAGTAATAGTTATCTTATATAATAACTTTTACATTTAACTAATGCTATTAATAGTAATAGTTATCTTATATAGTTAACTATTATAGTTAACTAATACTATTAATAGTAATAGTTACCCTTTATAGTAACTATTATATTTAACTTATACTATTAATAGTAATAGTTATCTTATAGGAAAAATTGCAAAAAAAAAATCACTCAACTATTCACTTTATTTGAATTTGATCATCAAATCATTTTTCTTGCCACCAACACTTCTAACTCTTTATTTTTTGCATCTATAGTCACTTTCACTAACCCCGTTACGTTTTCTTCGTTAAATAGTCATGTGCATTACATGTAATCATATTTTCAGGGGTATTTTTGGTAATGCAACCTAACAAGTGAAAAACAAACGTTAAGGGTGCAATGTGTAAAAAGAAAAAGTGAATGACAAACAAGTGACATAGTAACAAACTCATTGTCTTCTTCATATCCAATTCCTTTTGGAACAAAATCAAAAATTCAATCTTCAGATAAAAACCCATTTTATTTTGAACAAACTCAGATCTCAAACGTAAACGTAAGATTTATACTATCATTTTATCTTTGAACTTTTTTTTTTAAAGAAAATCGTTGAAGTTTTTTTGTTAGGGACAAACAGGGCCTGCCCAAGAGGGGAAGCAGGTGGGGCGCTCGCTCGGGGCCTTTGGCCGGAGGGGGGCCCAAAATTTTTATAGCCTATATATATATATATATATATATATATATATATGTAGGTGCTCAAATGAGAACCTAAATATCATGAGAACCATGAGAATCAAGGATAGCCACTGGATTAGACACAAATCAAGGGTATAGATTACCTTTTTAGTTTAAAATTCGGTGGCATTCTTGTAATTAGGTTGACAGACAAAGGAAGGGCAAAATACCATGTGTGTTCTAGAATTTGCCACGTCATCACCCAAAATTTCCCTAAATTTTCAAAATTAAATATCTCATTAATTATAAATCGAAAAAACAATCCGAGAACACTGATTTTTTATCTCGACGAGACGAATCAAACTACATCCCTGAAGATAGGGTTTTGAAAAAATAATATTAAACAACGTCTAATTTTTAAATACGCTTAGATACAATATGTGTTTGCCTATTGTATCTAACTGCATTGTTATGAACATTGTATTGGATACAAATGGCTATTTAGTTATTGTATCTAACAGCAATGTGTCAACATTGCTGTTGGATACAATAGGTGTTTGCCTATTGTATCTAACTGAATTGTTATGAACATTGCTGTTGGATTCAAATAGCTATTTAGCTATTGTATCTAACAGCAATGTTGACACATTGCTGTTAGATACAATAGCTAAATAGCTATTTGAATCCAACAACAATGTTCATAACAATTCAGTTAGATACAATAGGCAAACACCTATTGTATCCAACAGCAATGTTGACACATTGCTGTTAGATACAATAGCTAAATAGCTATTTGTATCCAACATTAATGTTCATAACAATTCAGTTAGATACAATAGGCAAACAACTATTGTATCCAACAGCAATGTTGACACATTGCTGTTAGATACAATAACTAAATAGCTATTTGTATCCAATACAATGTTCATAACAATTCAGTTAGATACAATAGGCAAACACCTAATGTATCCAACAGCAATGTTGACACATTGCTGTTAGATACAATAGCTAAATAGCCATTTGTATCCAATACAATGTTCATAACAATTCTGTTAGATACAATAGGCAAACACCTATTGTATCCAACAGCAATGTTGACACATTGCTGTTAGATACAATAGCTAAAATAGCCATTTGTATTCAATATAATGTTCATAACAATTCCGTTAGATACAATAGGCAAACACCTATTGTAACCAACAACAATGTTGACACATTGCTGTTAGATACAATAGCTAAATAACTATTTGTATCTAACAGCAATTTTCATACACATTGTTATTGGATATACTAGCTACTCCCCTGTTGTATGCAATGCGATATTCATAATAATACAGTTAGATACAATATAGCAAACACCTATTGTATCCAACATCACTGTTGACACATTGCTATATAGATACAATAGCTAAATAGCTATCGTATCCAATACATTGTTCATAACAATTCAGTTAGATACAATATACAAACACCTATTGTATCCAACAACAATATTGACACATTGCTGTTAGATACAATAGCTAAATAGCTATTTGTATCCAATAGCAATGTTCATAACAATTCAGTTAGATACAATAGGCAAACACCTATTGTATCCAACATCAATGTTGACACATTGCTGTTAGATACAACAGCTAAATAGTCATTTGTATCCAATACAATGTTCATAACAATCCAGTTAGATACAATAGGCAAACACCTATTGTATCTAAGCGGTATTTTAAAAATTTAACGTTGTTCAATATTATTTTTTCAAAACACTATCTTCAGGGATGTAGTTTGATTCGTCTCGTCGAGACAAAAAAATCAGTGTTCTCGGATTATTTTTTCGATTTATAATTAATGAGATATTTAATTTTGAAAATTTAGGGAAATTTTGGGTGATGACGTGGCAAATTCTGGAACACACATGGTATTTTGCCCTTCCCTTTGTTTGTCAACCTAATTACAAGAATGCCACCGAAGTTTTAAACTAAAAAGGTAATCTAAACCCTTGATTTGTGTCTAATCCAATGGCTATCATTGGTTCTCATGGTTCTCATGTAATTGAGTTCTCATAATAGCATGACCCTATATATATATATATATATATATATACATACAAATACAAGTATATACACCACACATATATCTTCTTTATTTAAGAAATAATAGAAACAAACATATCACTATTTTTTTCTTTAAAAAAAAAGAAATAAAATCATCTGACACATTTTATTTGTTCATTTTTAAGGAAAAGAGGCCTCAAGAAAAAATATACACACAAAAGAGACCTATTTTATTTGAGAGAAAAAAGCAACCAAAGCCCACTACGCATATGATTTTTAAGGCTTTCATATTTCTTCATTCATACTCCCTCCGTCCCACCCGAATTAGGATATTTTTGGGTTGGGAAAGGGGATTAAGGAAAAAGTGTTAGTGGAGTAGGTGTTGTGAGTATGAAAAGTGAAGTAAAAGAGAGAAAGTAGGGTAGAGAATAATGCGTGGAAAGTTGTTGTGAGTGTAAATGTGGGACCCATTAAATAAAACATTTCTATTTTTGGGTTGTCCTAATTCGAGTGAGAAACCCAAAATGAAAATTTTTCCTAATTCGAGTGGGACGGAGGGAGTATTATATTTGAGCCCTCATACTTTGTTGCTTAACGTCTTTAGTATTTTGTTATTCTCCCATTACCTCATAAAATGTCTTATTTGACTATTAAAAGTAATGTTGATATATTTTCCTTTCGTCATTATTCTTAATGGGAGTAAGAATTACATTCGTAGCAAATGACTATTTAAGCAATTTTGTGGTTAATTTAGGAATTTCACTTATTTTAATAACTCAAAGCAAATAATTTTTTCTTGTTACTAATAAAAAGTAGAAATAAAAACATATTTATAAGACATGGATATATATAATCTTTTGTGGAGTTTTTTTTTTTTTAGTCCTCATATTTTTATTATATTATTATATTTTTGGTTACCATAATTTAATCTTATATTTTGCAAGAGTTTTTATGAATCTTTCATATATATATTTAATATGTTCTTTTGCAAATTTTGGGACATTATTTGTACATTTTTTCTTCATATTTTTATTGTACATATTTTTTTTCTTTTATAATTTTACTGGGTTATATATATTTTGTTACTATTTTTTATGAAAAAAAATTATAGGCTTGATTATAACCTTTAATTTATCTGTTATTATGCTAAGTTCAATCATTTGATCTTACAATTATTTTATACTTAAATACAAACTAAAAGTACAAGTTAACCAAAAATAAAAATAAAAAATGCTAGTACAAATTAGGAGTTTTGAGGGGGGATGATTTATTAAGGGCCAATTTATTGTTTCAAAAAAAAGAAAATGCCTTTTCATTGAACTTCGATCGCCCATGGCCCACAAAAAGCCGGTCACAAAAACCAACTTCATCGGCCCCATGATCCCAGAAGAATATGAAGAAACTACCACCATGCTCCCACCCCCTCTTTCTCTCACACCACAATCACATATCTCCCCCAACTCAAGACCAAACAATCAGTTTCGAATTTTTGGAGTTTCTTTCTCCTCTGTTAATACATCAGGGAGAAACCATATCTACTACAAATTGACCATAAATCAGTCCTTTGAACCGATTGGTAACCCAGATCTGGCATATTTTTGTAATTCGAAACCGGATCTGTGTATCGATTTTACCAATTCGAAACCCAGATTAAGAAATTTTTGTCTACCATAAATAAGCTCAGAGTGAGTATGCATATTGTTCTTACGGTCTTTGTATGAATCTTTCCTTGTGGCGTCGTTGCTCGATTTCCTGATTGCGCTAATAATTTTCATGTGTCTGCAGACTAAACTGTATGAAAAGTGTGAGGGCTTGTGGAAGAGGCGGAGGGATGGCAGGGAAAGAGGAAGAGAGATAGAGATAGAGATAGATATAGAGATGGAGATGGAGGGAGGAGAGAGGAAGAATTACGGATTGTTTGAAGGGTGGGGTGAGGGGTGGGGGTGGGGTACCGCCGTACCGGAGTTGAGGGTGGGGGTGGTGACGGAAGTGCAAAAAGAAGTAGAGGGTGGGCAGTGTGTGTGTTGCAGAGAGAGAGAGAGAGAAAGAGAGAGAGAGAGATTTATTTTCTTTTCTTTTTTTAATTTAAAACCCTACCTTTTGGTATTTCACTTCTTAAGCCGCATACGACTACATGCAATGCACATGATTATTTAAGGGTCAACTACCGTTTAGTCCATCATTCTAATCAAAACTACCATCAAGGACAAGGTATTTTTAATTTTACCACCTAGTCCACAGTTCAGTCATTAAAAGGGCATGAATGCCCATACTAAATGACTGGAAACTACATTAGTACCCCCTCCCTCCTCAACCCTTCACCTTCTCACCAGTCAACAACTTTGACCGACTGGCCACCACCTCCGGCTGACCACCACTTCCGGCGACAATTTTCCGGCCACCATTTCCGACGACTACCTCCGACCACCATTTTCCGGCGACCATCTCCGGAGACAATTTCCAGTGACCATGTTCCGGCCACCATTTCCGGCGACCACCTCCGGCCACCATTTTCCGGACACCATTTTCCGGCGACCATATTCCGGCGACCATTTTCGGCGACCACCTCCGGTCACCATTTTCCGGCGGCCACCTCCGGCTACCATTTTCCGGTGACTATTAGTTGACAACCATTTTTCCGGCGACCACCTTCGGGGAGTATTTTTTTGTGCCATAATCCGGCGACCACCTCCGTCGACCTTTCCGACCACCATTTTCTAGCGACCACACACGGCGACTGTTTTTCTGGCGACCACCATCTCCGGTGATCAAATAACTGAGAACTTATCAGTAAGTTCTCAGTTGAGAACTTATCAGTAAGTTCTCAGTTGTCATCTAAACAACTCCGGCGACCAAAACAACTGTGAACTAATCAGTAAGTTCACAGTTGTCAACAAAAACTACTAAAAACATGATTGAATCCGCGGCGACCAACAACTGTGAACTAATCAGTAAGTACACATTTGTATGTTCACAATTATAAGTTCGCAAATGTAAATTTTCGCAATTGTAAGTTCGCAATTGTTCCAATAACAAGTTCGCACTCTTGTTCCAAAAACTAGTTCGCAATTGTAAGTTCGCACTTGTTCGAACAAGTTCACAGTTGTAAGTTTACAATTGTAAGTTCACAAATGTAAGTTCACAATTGTAAGTTCGCAAATGTAAGTTCGCAATTGTTTCAATAACAAGTTCGTACTTGTTCCAATTGTAAGTTCGCAATTGTTCCAATAACAAGTTCGCACTTGTTCCAGAAACAAATTCGAAATTGTAAGTTCACAATTGTAAGTTCGCACTAGTAAGTTCACAATTGTAAGTTCGCAATTGTTCCAATAACAAGTTCGCACTTGTTCCAAAAACAAGTTCGCAATTGTAATCATAATTGTAAGATCGCAATTGTAAGTTCGAAATTGTATGATCGCAATTGTAAGTTCGCACTTGTTCCAAGAACACAAATTCACACTTGTTCCAAGAACAGGTCACACTTGTTCCAAGAAAAGGTACACACTTGTTTCCAAGAAAAGGTTCACAGATGTTCTAACAACAAGTTCACAGTCGTCAACTAAACTACTAAGAACATGATCGACTCCAAGTTTACAGTTGTTCCAAGAAAAATCAATTTTTCAAAAAAACAAAATTATAATTTTTTTTCAAGAACAAGTTCACAGTTTGTTCTGCAGAGAAACTTTGTTGTTCCAACAACAAATTCACATTTTTCAAAATAAATCTCATCAAAATGAATGTTACAAAATTTAAAATTTGCTATTAGTAAAAAGCAAACTTAAAAAGACAAAAAAAGAGCCTCTCTATTCTTAAAACCAAAAAGTTAAACTAATAATAGCACAACTTTTAAACTCCTTAACACCCAAAAAATCCAAAGTTGTCCTCCCATAATTCGAACCCACCCCTTGAATTTTAACAACATTCCAGCAAACATTATATAACATGGTTGTAAGTAGATACCCAATACTAGTACAATCATCAAAATCAAAACAATAATAATCACCAACTAGGTTCACAACTAACTGTCTAATTCTCACTTATTCTTGGTAGTGAAAACATTGGTAATATCACCATTACCCAACTTATCAAATTTAACAACTAAATTGGAGTTTCCAACAGCTAAAATAACAAACCCAATTGAATCACAGTTCTCACCCATCCGGAAAAATGCCACGGCCGAATTAGTATCCGGGCATCGGAAAAATTCATCAGCTAAAATAAATCGAAACATTTGCAAGTAACAATTCAATTTGCACCATGTAATTAGAGATAAATTAGAACACATAGTAACAACAAAACACACACAAAAGAAGATAGAGATTAAGGAGTTCATGAGACGGTACCTTAAATAGAGGTAGTGAGAGAGAGAGAATGGATGGCGAAGGCTGGTGCAGCTCGGCTGCTGATTAAGCTCAGGCTATTTCTTTTTCTACCTCCGACCTTAAACAACAAGCTACAGTCCGAGATCCAGATCCGGCGAAGGTTTAGAGAGAAATAGCCGGATTTTAATGGTCGCCGGAGATTTGCGTGACCGGAGGAGAGAAATAGGAGGGGTCACCGGAGGTCGGTAGGTAGATATAGAATATATCTGTAGCGGCCGGATGTAGGGGTCGCCGAGGTGGTAGCCGGACGTGGGGGAGAATAGATCTGTACTGGCCGGATGTAGGGGA